>CATQJL010000305.1:3543010-3671384 GCA_958299035.1 Cylicocyclus nassatus | reverse complement strand
AAGCAGTGGTATCAACGCAGAGTACTAGCACAACTACGTTCCTTCGATATGCACTTCTTGATCCAAGCGTACATTTCATTCTTTCGAGTGCACAAGGCAATTCGTAATAGACGAAGTTGTATCAATTGCACTTGACTGCTATTCTCCGGTAAGCCGCAAAGTTCATGTAGTCTTTTCCGCAATATAAAGTTTGGTACGATGCGGTAACGTAGGCAGCGCTTAAGAAAGTGGATCGTTTGCCGTGCTGATACGATCTTTTGTCTCAGCGACAGCGCTTCCTTGACGAGTCGACGATATCCGGCTGGTACATCACGAAGTAATCGAAAAGTGCGACTGTCTTTAAATCTCGGCATGATGAATATTGTGTTGATTTCCCACGAACCTTTTTCAAACAGCAGGATGCAAATCCAAGCGTTGATGCGAGCTTTCGTCTTTTTGCCGACGATGTTTTTAGAACTCTAGCACGGATTCGCAAAAGTAGGGTGCACTCAAACATTAGTAAAACGCAGAAAGAGGCCATAAAACAGATTCAGAAAATGATAGACGCTGCAGAGATACGACTATCAACAAGTGACAAAGGAGGCGAATTTGTTGTAATACCTCATGATCTAGATATTGCGTTGACAGAAAGACATCTCCAAGATGCCACGCTTTACAAGATATCTACGAAAAATGAGTTTCAAAAACAATATCGCAATCTGAATAGAGAATGGACGAAAATAGCAAAGTCAGCAAACCTATCGCCTGATATCATCACCCGTCTTAGAATTGATCTGCCAACCTGCCCAGTACTTTACCTTTTGATCAAGACGCATAAAATCCAATCCGCGCGCGATTTCGCATCTAGTGACCCCGCAACTTATAAGGTCAGACCAATAATCAGTTGCGTGGGTGGACCTACAGATCGGATAGGATGGTACCTGAGTAATATTTTAGTGCAGTTACTCCAATTCATTCCTTCCCATCTAGGCAATACAAAGATGTTCTTAGACCGTCTACGCGAGACACGTATCAGCGCTTCTTACACCATGGAGTCATTCGACGTTAGCGCGTTATACACGAATGTATCTAATGACTCCGCAATGCAGGCCGTTTGTGAACTTCTGATAGAGCACGAGCAAGCAATAAGACTTTTCGGACTTTCTATCGCGCAAATAATGGCCTTGTTAAAAGCGTGTCTAGAATGCAACATATTCCGATGGTCAAGAAAGTATTTCTCGCAGATTAGAGGATTGGCCATGGGTCAGAGATTGGCTCCAACGCTGGCGGTAATTTTTATGGCTAAAATTGAAAGACCAGTACTGCAGTTGAGTCCTTTGCTTTACTGCAGATACATCGATGACTGTTTCATCATATGTGCTACTCAAGCGGAAGTTGATGAATGCTTTGAGTTGATGAACAGGCAATCGGAACATATAAGACTTACTCGGGAAAAGCCTACTAACGGATGGTTGCCTTTCTTAAACGTACAAGTCAATATCAATGATGGCAATCAGAAAACGAAGTGGTATCGAAAGCCCACTAGCAAGAACATTCTCATCCACTCCCGCTCAGCGCATCCTCTACAGACCAAAAAAGCAGTGATCAAAAACATGTTTCGTACAGCTGCAAAGGTGTGTAGTGGACGAGAGGAGAAGATAGAGTCGTTGGCCGTTGCACGTAAGATAGCTTTATCTAACGGTTATGAAAACAGGATGACGCATTGTAGGGCCCAACAAAGCAGCTTTGTAGAAAGGAGAGCATCACCCGCAGCAGAGAAGATACCTTTCTGTATACCCTTTATCTCCGATGAAGTGAGCACCGCCATTCGGCGATGTCTGAGGAGAGCAGGGTTGAACAACTCAGTTTTGGTAGTGGACATGCCTCCGAACAATTTGAAACGCATTCTTATTCGGAATCGCATGTACGATCGTAATTGCACCACGTCAATCTGTCTAGTATGTCCCACAGCAAAGGACGGCGACTGCATGAGCGCGGGAGTTGTCTACCTCATCTCATGCAAAGATTGCGGAGCCGAGTATATCGGTGAAACAGCACGTCCCTTATGCGTACGCATCAAGGAACATCTCAATGGCAAAGAAAGATCACGCTTATCCACTCCACTGGGCGCCCATAGAGTGCAAGAGCATGAAGGAGTGAATTTTGAAGTAAATGTAGAGATCTTAGCGCGTGAACCTCAAACATCTACCCGCAAGACTTTGGAGGCGTTTTGGATTCATTTCAAACAACCCAAAATGAATCGCAAAGATGAATGCCTCTCTATCACACGCGAGCTCGCACCGTATCTAGATCAGATTTTCTGATCCGGTGAAGACATGTTCAATCATTCACTTACGTTATCAGTTAGCGCTCGTTTATACTCGAGAATTTTACCGGCGGTCGAAAAGGTGAGTATTGCGTGTGGCAGCTTGCCTGTGATCCGAAAGAAAGCTTAGAATTTTGTTTGTGAGGCTGAGGAGATGCTTGATCGGATAGTTTTATAGATTGTTGTCGCCCATTTCAGGCTCTGAAGAAGGCGACATAGCCGAAACGTATTAAGAATGTAATATCTCTTGAACGATTTGTTTTAACGTTTAACACTGAATCAACTAAACATGTTTCGACAATTCAATCAGTTGCGCATTCAATCTCTCTATATATCAAGCAGAAGATCTGTAAGTTTGTTTGTGCACATTCGGGTGCAGGTGGTGCAAGTTGCGCAGGGTGTGCAGGTTGTGCAGGTTGTGCAGGGTGTGAGGGTGTGCAGGTTGTGCAGGTTATGCAGGTAGTGCAGGTTGTGCAGGGTGTGCAGGTTGTGCAGTGTGTGCAAGTTGTGCAGGTTGTCCAGGGTGTGCAGGTGTGCAGGTTGTGCAGGGTGTGCAGGTTGTGCAGGTTGCGCAGGTTGTGCATGTGCAGGGTGTGCAGGGTGTGCAGGCTGGGCAGGGTGGACAGGATGTGCAGGATGTGCATGGTGCGCAGGGTGTGCAGGGTGGGGAGGGGGTAAGTGAACATGCTGATTCGAATACATTATTGACAGGATCGGGCGGAGAGGGTTTGCCAGCCCGTCTTTTAATACAAAAAACACTCGTAACTGGCTCCAGAGGCGCTTGGAAGATAATGAAGGCAGATCTTAAAGGCAGCGTCCAGGCAGATCCGAGCTCGACGACTACGCCCACATTCCTCAGACGGCCAACCCTTATGAACGAAATCTCCTCAGCCTTGACGTGTTTTCACATGACCAACACAGTCGAACTTACAGCGTTTACCTGTTAATACTTGCTTTCGACAAGGATAACATCGGAAGCGCTCGTCTGGGTTTTCCCAAAATAGCCCCAAAAGGTGGTTTTTTGAGAAATTCACGCTTTTTGAGTTCCATATTCGAAATCAGCGCTATGGAAAGGCCTGGATAACATAAAACTATAGAAGTCGAGAATCTGCCTGGACGCTGCCTTTAAATCAGTAGACTTTGATAACTGTAACATTGTGAGAAAAGGATTCTCAAACAATTAGATAATGACTTTCTGTACCAGCGAAACAAAAAGTAGAGTTACCGCTTTTTTCAAGCTCTTAAGCAGCCCTATTCATAGCAAGAATATAAAGTGTTTTCCAGCAAATAATACTTTGTGTGACAATTTTTTGTGAATAAGCTCTGGGTTTCAATATTCTCATGTATTCAGCAAATGCGTCTAGAATCTTATCTTCAAATTACTTCGTCCTACTCGGCAAAAATCCAAGGTTTTTGAATCTCTTGGAATCTTTTCCGCTGCGCTCAAGTTCATTTACGATTTACGGGATTCTACTGAAAGGAAGTATAAATAAAGCAAATTCCAAACTTACCTCATTCTCAGCAAATGACAACTTTGATTTAGCAATCTCACAAACAGCTCCACCATAACCTTCTTTGCACTCGCAATATGCCTAAAGTCAATCAAACACTTTGAGATCGCTCCATTCCATACACAAGTGGAATGCTGCGCTTCTTTGTTTACTATTGCTTCAATGGATATTCAAGCTCATCAATTCTTCATTGCTTATTCTTTCCGCGCATTGGTCTCATATTTGTAAAGGCCATTTCGAAGTTAAAGGTAGATTTTAGATCAAACTTTATTCATGCATACGGGCGGAGTGATGTCGTAAGCCACCTCCTTATGGATCGATATGATTTCTCAGAAATGTAAGCTGGAGAATCTGGAATTTCAAAGAGGGGTAAATGGTGTGCCAATTACCACGATTCGTTCTCAAATAATTTGCTTTATTGCCTTTATTCAGCAAACTTCAATCTGGGACTGTGGGAATCGAAAGGGAGTAGGACCTAGCATATTGATTGCAGATAGCATGCGCGGACGGTGCAACAAAACAATTCAGTCGCAAGCACGATGCGTTTTCATAAGGCAAGTACATCCTGAACATATGCGTAATCTTCTTTCGACATTTCGAAGCAAATCTAATACAGCCGTTCGCGGCGCAAGTGACTCGATGGGCGGACCCTCTAAGGTATGTCAGAACTCACTATTCGCGATGGGGTGCGCAGTGCCCTCCGAGATGTCTTGCCCATTATAAAGCTTTTACAGAGATCAAGCTCCTTTTGTTCTCCGGAACTTTTTTGCTCCTTCATCACGAAACGACAACTTCTCAATGTTGCGGCATGATATTATGACGGGCTCATGCAAAAGTTCAGTTTCAGTATTCTGTCTGTTACGACCTCTTCAGGGGGGTTTGCCGCCGCTTCGCGAAAGATCCTAAAACGCCAGTCCTCGCGCTGACCGGCCCTCTCACACCTGCTATATATGCACCCATTCTCGCACATAAGGTCAGTTTCTCGCAAGTGCCAACTTGTGAGCGGCCGACTTTCAACATCCATCTTCAATTAGCCGGTCGCGCAGCGGAACCTCGAACGCGAAGTCCAATATCAACCACGCTATGCGGGATAGCCCAGTGCGCTCCTACGCCTGCCAACGCCGGTGGTGAAGCCTCAAGTTTTCCGACCTACTAGTCACTAGGATTTTACGTCATGATCGGTTGTACTCACCTTTATGTTTAAAGAAGGTAATTTCTTTCGGCCACTAACGTGAGGACTGAGAAGGCTTTTTTGAGCAGTTTTTTCATGCCATTACACACCTCGGCATGAAGATCGCTAGTATGATAGTTCAGACATATAATAGTCCTGAGCTTCACCTCAATACTTATTTGGTCCTCAATTTGAGAGTTATACTGCCTGCTTTGCTGCACGGGGAAAGCTTGGGAATAGCAAATTTCCCACCGTGGACAAAAATCCTGACAAACTCTGAATGATTACTTTATTCTCCTTCAAAACAGCTTTTGTGTCGTACTTTTCAAAGCACTTGTGTGGGTATCCACCACATGCTGCTCATTCATGTACGCTTTTCAAAAGCGATGTGTTTTAAAAAAAATTTCTTAGCAACAAAACTCTCAGTTTCTTCGCCTGTGTTTCGCAGCTATCTCAAGTTTTCAGTTGTTACGGTTGGCCATTATAGCGAAGCACGCCACGCTCGCCCAAAGTGTTATGATATAAGCATAGTGCTCACATAGATTACAACCACGCATCGCGTGCTTTTCGCATCGCCGTCTGCTCTCGATGACCTCGGTACTCACTAATATAGCATGCACTTACAGTGGCAATGCTTCTGCTTTGCAAAAAAAAAAACCAACGACTTCATCTGCAGAAACGTTTCATAGATAACAAAGTGATATTCATGTTAAGTAAAGGTAAAGTGGTTGCTAGTGAGGGGAGGGGGAGAGGAGGGTATCCGGACTTTTGTAGCCATATAATAGCAGACTTTCTATGTAAAAAAGAATCGAAGCTGGGAGCGAAAAAAGGAATCTGCAAAGTGTGGTACTACTCCGAAAGCAGCAAAAACCCAGCTTTCAGCCCGAGGGGGCTCTCCAAGCGTTTTTGGGTACAGCGCTCGGGCCATACAATGCAATTTTCTTCGCTTACCTGTGCTTATTATTCGCACCGATTCCGGAACTGCAGCTTGCAGAGTCTAAAAAGACGAAAACGGCGTATATCAAACGGGCTTGATCTTGAATTCGGGCATGCCGCCGAGGTTAAGGCGCAAAATCGTGTTGGGGCCCCACGTCTTCACTGCGTGCGATATACGCACTCTGGTCATTGATTGAAGAGGAAAGGGAGTGAGGGAGCAAATTGCTTTCCCTTTCCTCTTGAAATTGGGGTGTCCCAGTGGTCGCTTCTGAAGCGGCTTTTTCGGTCATTGCGCATTGAAGAAATTCTACTTGGATAAGAGCTTGATTATGGCGGGCGCGGGTTGGGTCAAACTATGCGGCGTATGCGGCGTACGTCGCGCGGTCTGGCCCAACTCCATGTTTTTCTTGTGATCGAAAAACTTTTATTCTCGGTGTCGTCACGTTCAAAGTGAAATTTGGGGGTTTTGAAATAAGTCAACATATTCGCGCCCTCCAAGAGGCACGATTGAAAAACCCGTTTTTTTCAGAACTATTTTCATAAATAAAAAAAGAGGACTTCTCTTATTCATCAGTTGGAAGTTCAGTTCTTAGCGTCTTGAGCAAAGACTGCGTCAAACTGATTGTGAGATCAAATAACGTCGGGGTGCAACAACATCAGTCTAATTTGTCATGAGACAGGTCTGCTCACCTTCAACATTGGAATTGAATATTGCTTTTCTAATAAATGATACTGCCGTTAAATTGAGTCTGACATACTTGAAGGTTTTAGAGGAGTTGTCTGCACTGAAACATCTTTGTTGAAAGCAAATAATGCTAGTGATAAGACTCTGCAAGAGTGACAAGAGTGCCATATGATTTTGGAACTACAAATCATAATACGCAGAATAGATGTATCTAACTCTGCAGTCGCAGCGGGCGTCAGGCTGCTTTTTGTCACACTAATTTTGGTTTATAAAAACAAATTATAAAATTCAAGGGCTTTGACGACGTCTGCGATTGTTCCTTCTTCTCATTGTAAACGATCTTGGTGCTAAATCGTTAGATACGTTGCAGGTAAGTCTTATCTTCATTGATCAAGTATAGGTAGATAAATAATTTTTCCGTCGCACCTTCAACACTTGTAGGAATCGCTCAGATCCCACTCAATTTTCCTTTGATTTTTTTCGCAGAACTTTTAACTTTACATGCCAACCGTATGCGTAACCGTGCCTATCGAAATATCGATAATCGCAAAACAAACAATTGAAAAATAGCGGTCTGAATTGAATAATTGAATAGCGGTCTTTCTTGGCAGTTGGAAATGTGCTTTGATAAATTACTTCTGCGTCTTATTTCCGAGAATTCCATCTCAGCGTTAACAGACTTCATCTGAATTTTTTGAGCAGTGTAACTCTTCTTTCTCTTTAAGGCTGCGATATGATTTTTAAGTTGTGGTTTTTTGAAGGGTCCTTTTCTGAAATAAAAGCTGTTCTTGAATGTTTCGTTGTTACCTGATCAACAGCCGATACGCATGTCCCGTTAGGCCCACATTGCAGGTTTGTAAGTTTACATTGATCAGGAGATTTCCAGCAAGTAGGACCCTGCACACTTGGATATAACGGGAATGGATTCAAAGAATTATAAATTCTACATACAACAGAAGCTGCTTGCTTTGCACTTACAGTCCAATTGGATTTACATGTGCACCGGTATCCTTCTGGTCCTGGAAAGCAATCGCTGGTACCAAGCTCATGACAATCTTCACAAGATCTTTGTATAGAGGGGGACGCTTCCAGGTTTTTAAGCACTTCTTCTACGTTGTCCTCTGAACAGATGCGATCTATGCGATAGTCTCCCATGTTACTCCATCGGGTAATTTATTGATACCCCTCAAAAGCGGCATAGAAAGAGCAAGTGTAGTCGATTTTTTGTAAAGGAATATCTAACTGAAGAATTTGTCTTTCGTAGTTTGTCTGACGTTCAAAACTTCAACAACATTGTAAGCGAGTATCTTTGCTTACAAAAAATCTTTTAATGTGACAAGGGAGAGCGAAAAACCTGAACAGCAAAGAGACTGAGACGAAAAACAACGTAATGTTAGCGGATGTGATAATTGGCACGGAGTTGAAACTTTCTGAGGTCCTAGCGAGAAAAACCTCGGTTAAAGTAGGTGTGGCTGCTCCCTGTAGTTATGAAATTCTAACAATTTGAAAAGTAAAGTGAGAGGAAAAGAGATACGACTTATGAACATGTTTCAAATATTCCTTCAATAGCCACTAACGCTCTTACTGTCCTAAATTGCTCTTTTTTTACAGCAATATGAATGAATATTAGAAGCAAAACTTGTAAATATTAGTGCGATTACGCTGCTCAAAGATATGCATATAGTCCACTACTTCGTGCGTCTCATCGCTTACGCTGAATGATAATCTTGTAGACGACTGCGTCAGCATAAAATTTAAGATAAAATAAAGAGCACATACCGTAATTGCGGCTGCAGTTCACATATGTGGGATGTGGCAGCAACGATCCCTTTGCGTTACAGGTCACTGTGATATTTCGTGTAACTCCGTCATCATCGCAAACAACACTAAAAAATCGGCTGTTACTTACACTGTACAGTTACGAAGAATGCTGCAAAATTAAGTCGTTCTTTATAGCGACGTTTTTTGCCCCTTTTATTATTCACGTTCAGAATTGCTATATTCGAAAATGTTTAGAGCTCTTGCAGTACAAGCAGAAAATACTGGTGTACTTGATTGAAAACGAAATTTTGTGGAGATGTCACATCCACGTTCAGGATAGAAAAATGTACAATTCCGGCTCTTCGCATAACCACAGATCGGAAGCTCGTCTTAGTTGTAAGATTTAGAGAGTGCACTCTAAAAGTACGCTTGACTAACCACGTGGACATTTCCCAATGGGGTGGAGGACATTAGGTCGCCGAAAAAGGGCGGTCCGCGGTCATTTGCGACAAATACGCATCCTTGTACATGCGCGGACATGCGTTCCTGTATGGAATTCGCGCGGGACTCCTCCAAATAGAGGAGGATAGAGAATAGAGACTATTGGAAGACGGTCGTAAGGCGCGCACTGACTGGTTTTAACTAACTACGAGAAGCAAGAAATAAGTTCAAATTTATTTTAATACTATCGGATTTCAACTGATTATCCTTCTTTATACTTTTTGATGTACTGACAAAAATCTCGCAATCTGAGAACCTTGCTTTTGCAGAGAACTGACCCAGTCGGGCAATAAGGCTTAGAGGACGCGCGTCTTTCAACATACACCCGAGACTATTTGGAAGAGACTCACGAAAGCTCACGATATTTGGCAAAGAATTGTGATCAACTGTGTGAATTACTGCTCAAACATATTAAAACACAATGCCTGTTTGTCTGCTCTCCGTTTTAATGTTTATTTTGTGTCTATGTCCTTATATTTGTAATGACTGGATAGAAAGTTTCGTTTATAAGCGGATGCGGACCAGGCTTAGCGCGCACACAGCGCGGCGGGTAAGGAGAATCGCAGGTTCTTTCGCCATCGACTGGATAGAGACTATTTAATCGATGTTATCGAATTTTGCACGTTTTGAATTACAAGATTCGCAGATTCGCACTGGGCATACGTGAGCATGCTGATAACGGATATATTAATTTCTAAACTATCTGTTGACTCCATCACTTTTCTCGTTTGCAAATTTTGAGCTGTATGTCAGGGAGTTGCCAAAGGGGTCTATACTAATACTTTGTCAATTTTCAGCATCATTAATTATCTTTATCGATTTTATCGATTTTTTACAAACTGTGCGCTGCGGGCTGAAGTTATCACGGAGAGGTGAATATTGACAGATACTTTATCGACAGTGCCGGGCGGATCGGGGCACTCCAGCAATAGTCATACAAAAGTTCATACGCTGCTCTAATGTTGGCGTCTGAAAGGACGTTCCGCTCATCCTTCAAGCTCTAACAATGGCGATAGGATCTTGTTTAGCGAGCGACACTCCGCTGTGATCAATAACTAATACTTTCTGCTTCAAACCAATATAGTACGTAAAGATCGCGGTTATGATGCAAGATCCCAATGCGAAGAAGTCAGAACCTGCTTGAAAAACTTTCTTGAGGTAAGCGAAGAACGCATTCGTAAGGTTCGCAGCGACTTTGATGCTCTGACGGCTGGTTGCAACTTTAGGCTATGGTCGGGTACCATTTGCAATACCATTTGCAACCTTGAAAATGTGCTCGCTCAGTGTAGAATCTTTTACAAGAGAACGATACTTGGTGTCCGTGGCCTTTTGAGATAAAATGTATACATTTACACTCGCATGGAAAGCTGATTCCGTATCTGACTTCCGTTTCTGTCAATCGTTTGCTCCAAGTTTGACCGGTCAAATTGCGATTGGAACGCCAATACCGCCGGTACGCTGTGGGTGTAGTGGTCAATGCGATAGCCTACAAGTTGATGCAGGTGTAAATTCGAATCCTTTTTGTTTTTCAGTTTTGCGTCTTATGTGAGTGTTCCCTATATTAGTTCTAGAAGGCGTTGTAAAAATGAAAATGAATGGAGAATGAATGCATGTTTTGTTCGAATAAATGCTCGAATTACAATCAGTGGATATATTTTTGGCCAAACAGTAATCATTTTTCCCATTTCACATTTTTTGAAGAGTAAGAGCATGCACCTCAAGAGTCAGACATCCAAAAAGCAGCTTAATCGAGGGGAATGCACAATTGGAAAGCACAAAAAGACTGAAACCTGCCCCTGCATTAACTTGCGAGGATATCGCGCTAACCATATCACCACAGCGCACCGGCGACATTGGCGTTCCGTTTGTGTCTTCCTTGGGCGGACTAATTATTCACAACTTCTTTTAAAAAATGATTAACAGAAACGGAAATTAGATTCAGAATCAGCGTTCCAAGACGAGTGTAACGGTATATATTTCGTCTCAGAAGGTCACTAAGACCAAGTATCGTTACTTAGTTTGTTGGAAATAAATCATAGTTCGATTATATTGGTGCATTCCGTGGTTCAGATTTTGATTAGCCCCGGAATTTTTTGTCATTAGGTGGTTAACAGGCAAAAGCCATGCAACTCTAAAAAGCAAAATAAGCAAAGCTTTGTCAAGTGAATTTTACGAGGATGGTTATGTAAGATTGGAATAATCGGTAATCAAAACATACCTGAGGCTCTCTCCAATGTCCATTATGTGATTTGATGGCAATACTAATTTTGTCGCGGAATCGTAGGATGCATAATCACTAAGATTGCAACGCATTTTAGAGCAATACTCTGTAACAACAATTACTGCGCGCATGTTCATTCCGCTGAAGTAAGTTTAAAAGCAACTTACTCGGTGTTTTACACACTCCATACACATCACCAAAACGTGTATTTGGTTTTGTCGTGTTCATCACAGCTAGGAATAATCGCGTTGTTCCTTTCATTGTTACAATACGAACAGAGCCACTTTTCACAAAATATCTTGTGTCCTTTTCGTTCACGAAGAATTTTTCAGGAAAAGGCTTTCGCGTATCGCTGAATAATTCTAGTGTCTAGTGTTGATCGTCTAATGCAAAACTCTGGTTTTAATTTGCACGATATTTGGGGATGCGCATCGATCCCGAACTTGCAAACGTACTCTGGCTTTTATTGCAACTTTATATGATGAAAGAGCAAAGCAAATAAGGCCTGATATCATAAGTTTTCTGCGATTTGCGTTTTCTTCTTCATACCTCTGATTTTACGCCTTCACAATGGTCGTGAAGCACATCATATATAGCAGCTGAAACTTCTGGATGAGGGGCCAGACTCACATTATACAGTGCTGGAAGTTGCAGACGCAATATATTTGAATTTTTTGCACGAGAAAAGCCATTTTCCCAAAGCTAGTCAGGCTTCTCAAGGTAACCTAAGGGCCGCATGCACTAACATCCCCGCGGGGAGGGGATCGCAGCTTAAAATAAAGCTTCATATTTCGAAACTCCAGATACCTGGATTTCACGTTGTGCACCTATCCGTAAGTATTCCTACCACCCTTCACTATGAACATGTTGAACAGGAGCGAGAAGCTGTACAAACTGCATTTTTCAGCTTTTGTATGATCCCTGATGATCCCCGGCGCTTTTCTTTAACAAGTTTCGGACCGGTGCTGCACATGGTGCAGCACGCGACTTTGAAGGATCTTTTTCACGTTTACAGGAGGTTTTCTTTTTGTCCAAGGTTATCAAGTTAAAGGCCTGAGCTCCTCCTTAAATGACTATGTAGAGCTGTGCCGCCGATAATTGTTTAGAAGATATGAGGACAAATCGAACAACAGTTGCAACGAAGTGCGGCAACGCGAACGACGCGTGCGACGTCGCAACTTTCCTTTGCTCCGATTTCGAAGAGGAAAACCGGAGTTTCAATAATGATGTGTAGCATGTACAATATAGATACTTTTGGATACTACAGGGTGTCCCAAAAAAATGTTTAGAACGTTTGATCGTTAATATCTCTCTTCCCAAGAAGTCTTTTGCCTTGCTTCAGGTACCGTTTTGTAGAGCTAGCTTCAACTTAGATTTCCATTATAGGACGAATCACCCATCTCTCTTCATTACTGTAGGATTACGGTAGAAACTTGAAACATATGGTGTCAATGTGGAAAAAGCTGCCGTTTCAAAATTTTTCAAAAAATTGTGAAAACTTGTGCAATAGGGTTTTTATAGACGCTGAGTTACTCAACTATTCACAAGATTACGAAGCTTTCTAAACGGTGTAATCCCACTTTTTAGGAACATTGAAAAAAAGGCCGTTACCTCTCACCTGGCATAACTCTTCAATGAAGCATCATAATAAGTTGGGAACTTTACAGTTATAATCAGCAATTCTAATTAGCCTGGTGTAAAAGTTTTCAGGCTGTTTTGTTTCCTTTCTGAGGCAAAATATGGCCTTTCATGGTTCAAAACCCTCTTTGAAGTTTCTACCGTAACCCTACAGTAATGAAGAGAGATGGGTGATTCGTTCTATAATGGAAATCTAAGTTGAAGCCAGCTCTACAAAGCGGTACCTGAAGCAAGGCAAAAGACTCCTTGGGAAGAGAGATATTAACGATCAAACGTTCTAAACATTTTTTTGAGACACCCTGTATTAGAAACTGAGTTTTTGTTCCTATCTTTCAAGAAAGCACAGAAGTAGTTTTCAAGCGACAAAATTCAAACACTTCGAATTCACTCAGAACTTTGGGTATGGAGCTTATCTAACATGCTGGTTACAAATGCAGCACACAGTTCTGATATAAGGTCCCTTTGTTGGCTAACGGTTGAAAGTACACTCTTTTTCGCCGCGCGCGATTTCGCGGTCCGAAACGTGTTAAAGTCATTTTTCTTTCTCCGAAGTCGACGAAAAACCTCCAAAGTTGTGCAGATTATCTAACCCGACAGTGCTAAACATGTTGCTGATAAGAACAAATGATGTTTTGAAGTCATGAAATTCTCGATGATCCACAGGTCGAAATTTGAGGTTTACCGAGAAATTCGACTTTTCAAAAACTCATTTGTTCTCATTAGCAACATGCTTAGCATTGTTAGATGTTAGATGTTCAGTACAGCTTTGGAAGGTTTTCGTTAACTTCGGAGAAAGAAAAATGACTCCAAAGAAAAGCGTCGGGGATCATCAAGGATCATACAAAAGTTGGAAAATGCGGTTCGTACAGCTTCTCGCTCCTGTTCAACATGTTCATAGTGAAGGGTAGTAGGAATACTTACGGATAGGTACACAATGTAAAATCCAGGTATCTGAAGTTACAAAATATAAGCTTTCTTTTAAGCTGCGATCCCCTCCCCAGCGGGGAGGCTAATGCATGCGGCCCTAAGTCTCCATTACTGATAGCTCAGCTTGGGTAAAAGACTACATGTTGTTGAAGGGGGGGGGGGATGGGTTCCGCGCTAACATCTGCAACAATTACTTCCTTGCATTTATAAAAGTGCACATCTCCCTTTTCGGCAAATAAAATCTTCGCTCGACTTTGGATATAGGGTTATTGTCGCGCTCTGCTCTTGGTGCACTTCTCTCGCTTACTCCGTAAATGGAAAGGCTTACATACTAACCCGATGAAATGGGCATACAACTCTTTTGACCCAAAATTTTATCATCGCAGTAGAACTGGGTGACGACAACTGATGCCATGATGAGGTGCGCAAGATGCGAGAAGGAAAACATTGAGATTTCGCGGTTTGATTAGAGAGTTTTACCATATAAGGCCGAAGTTTAGTTACTGCTTATTGGCTGCAAGCATTCATTTGTGGTAGGCCCTTTTAAAATTGTAATAAAGAGTTGTAAGATACTATGAGCTCCTTTATAACAAAAACAAGGCTCCGTTAGTACAATGCTCATAATGCTTTGAATGCCATATACTGTATTCATGGATTTGTATTTTATGCCCCTCTTCTGAAAAACTTTTTTTTCCATCAAACTTTCTTTTTCGATGAAGATTTCCGCGCTCCTGAAAAGCTTTCTTCAAGTACTTTTTAACAGCGATGCAAATAGGCGTATACCCTCATCTGAGGATTTCTCCACCATTTTGCCCACTGCACTCAAAATTGAAACTTTATTGCTTCCACTTTTTGGTCACAATTCAGGCTCACATGAACGAATTTTTTTGAAAACATAGCTAATGTATGCTGATAATCAACGCCTCAAGGTAGATACTCGCTGTGGCATTCTGTGGACATCTCATTATTGAGGCAAAACCATCGCTCAATTCTGCTGCCTACAATTTTTGCGGAAGAACTTAGCTATGTCGTACATGAAGAATTCAAACTTCCATAATATGGAACTTTCAGGTTTCAGGTTTACCACAAGTAAGATCAAAAAAGTAAGAATTTTGTCGCACAACTCTTCGCTGAAGTCTTTTTTATAAGCACGCTAGTTTGGAGCCATTCCATCATGCTTGGCCTTCCATGTGGCGAAAGTTACCCTTGTTTTGATAAATTTTAAAATTATTTTAGTTAGTTACAAGAACAAACAAGTCATCTGCACATTTTTATAACCCAAATAAGTAAATTTCAACAATTTTGCGACCCATCCCCGCCAGGGCTTAGCAGAGGTGGCGCTTTCACACGCTGGATATCGTTTTCTGGGGGAAAAGCAAAAGGGAGATCGTAATGTCCTCAAGGGGGATTTACGAATTTGATAGGATAGCAGACACAATTCCCACACATAGTAAGACCGAATTTGAGGCTTTAGGTACATTCAAACACAAACAGGTCTAACTTGTTACAAACACGACCAGTGCACCAACTTGTGTTCACACAATTCCCAACGTGTTAAAACATGATTTTTATGCACAAAAGATAAACAATTACTTTTTACAACGACTAAGCAATATTGAGCCATCAGATTTGGTGTGTAGCTTCAGACGATGAGGAATAGGTAAGTATGAAAAATTATGAAAAAATTATGTGAATGAAGGATTGTAAGTGTTTTTCTATTTTAGGTTGCTCCCGCGCATACCTTCGTTAGTCTAGAGTCAGGGCGCCAAAAGTGAAGGTTGTTTGAACATCTGACGTCATGAATAGTGAAGGTTGTTTAAAAAAGATCAGAGAAGAGAGAATGACGCAAAATAGATATAAAAAGCAGAAGAAACCGCTGAAAACCGGATAAAAACGCTGCAATGAGGTTTGAAATCTTTCATTTGGCGGCCTTTCAAGGTGCAAGTTTTCGCTCCAGGACCAACAATTCGCAACACGGACTTTTGATTTTAGATGCGTCCTTTAAATTTTTACCCCCCCTGCAATGGCGGTCCTGTTTCCTGGGACGTTGTCTGGATTGTTGCGCTTATTGTTCTGAGCAATAATCGCCCAAGCTGGAATAAAATCGATGCGAAAGCACTGGAACAGGGCAAGGTAGAAAAAAACGCACTTTTTACGATTTTTTGCAAAAAATTCCACCATAATCGAAGAGGTAAGGGCTGGGTGGTTGTCTGTATTATGAACAGAAGCAAGATCTACAGAATGCACGAAAAACCGCGTGAAAAGTTAAACTAGGAGAAAAACAAGAGATTTTCGAAAACAAGGTTTTTGGGGGATTTCTCGATCAAATCAAAAAATGTGGTTCTGGGACGTTGTCAGCGTGAAAATAGAGATCAAGAGCTTTGAAATGATATATAGCTTGCTATAATTAGGTTAGAAATAACAAAGAAAAGGGTACCAGAGCCATGCCCGCGCCCCGCGTTTGGAGTAGCGAGGTAGCGTGCAGCGCGCGGAGACGCAGACGAGCAGCGGAGACAGACCAGAGCCGACGGGGCATTTGGCTCTGATCGTAGATCGCGGAGTCTCAACGAAACCCTGCAACATTATATATAATTCTGATCGTCATGACACGACGAGGAGAACTGGCAACGTCCCAAGCTTTGAAAATCACTCCTTAACGAGATAGACCAGCATTTTCGGGCGTGATTTTCTGCGCAATTTAAGCGCAGTTGCTCGTTTTTGTTTAACTCCAATAGCTTTCCTAAACTTCTGAAACTCGATATTGTTAAAATGAGAGGAGGTTAACTAAGAAATCTCTAAACTTCTGAAACTCGATATTGTTAAAATGAGAGGAGGTTAACTAAGAAATCTTGTCCTGAATTTTGGCGAAAATTCCACAGAAACCTTCTTTTTAACGTAAAAAAAGCTATGAAAATGCAAATTCTCGGTTTTGCTGAGATAAGCTAGAGATATTATTATATTCCCTATATTTGCTTCATTAACATTCGTTCCGATATAGGACAATAACATTCGGGGCAAAGCCCCGGATGACTTCTGTTTTTTCCAGGTGAAGGTTGTGTCCCCTCATAGCACTCAAAGTGAAGATTACCAGAGTACGTGCTCTATGTATCGAGGGTATGCTCCCGCGCAACGCAACCCAAATAAGTCATAATTTACCCAATTCTTCAAATAATTTTTCGAAAGTTTTTACATATACCTGTTCTTCAGTTTAGGCTCTATCTATGAGCAGTCACGTTAGCCCTAGTGGACACCTCTGCTTTACTACGGCACTTGACTATTTGGAAAACCTTCCTCTTTTTCGCCTTCTCTTGTTTAATCCCTAATTTTCTGGTTTTTACTCAGTCTTTTATCCACTCATCGTTCGCTGCAGATTATAAGCCGTACTTCCACGGATCCACAAAAGTTTATTCGTAGATTTCTGCAGTGTCAAAGGGGACTTCGTGTCAAAAATTCCCAAATGCCACCTCGTGCTGAGCTCTGATACCCCCCCCCCCTCGAACCGCGGCTGATCTACAGTTATAAAAATCTGAGTGTTGGTAAACTGTTAGTTAGTGTGTTCATTAGAGAGATTTCGTGTGTGAACCGATCACCGCAAAAAAAACCATAGAAAAAACGTAAACAATAGCGGTACAACCCATTTTCATCTCACCATGCCGGGGATGCGGTGATTCAAAGGGATGCGGTCAGGAGGTGTCCTCCTGTATTACATGAGCTATAAAGCTGTTAGTAAATTGTTAGTCAGTGTGCTCTCTATAAAAAGTATTGCGTGTGAACCGATTACCGCCAAACTTTGCAAACATCATCGACACCGGCCCATCCCACAGGCTACTTTTCGCGGCAAAAATCCAGCTGCTTCTATTGTGTTAACTTTAAAGAAGAATGAACTCTTATCAAGTTATACCATCCAACTTTGATGTGTGGACAATAGCGGTAAGACTAATTTTCATTTGACGATAAGGAAGATGAGTTAATTCACGCAATGCGGTCAACAGTTATCTATCCGCTCTTGTCCAGATACAGAAGGAAGCCAACGCAAGTTGATCTTTAGAGTTACTCATCAAGTTTGCTCTCTGTTGAGCTAGTTAAACCAACGGTGCAGGCGAAGCTGGCATGCCAGCTAGTCATGTGATAAACTCACCGCAGAAACTCCAAAATTTGTTTGAATTTGGGGTCCTTCAAGTCTTTCTCGCCCGCTAAATCGCTGTCGAATGGCTCTTCTTGACAACTCCTGAAGGCCTAAAAAACTTGATTCAAAATATGTTTTCTCCATGAGTCTACATACTGCTATCGGGCATACAAAAATGAGATTATTTTCTCGCTTTCCCCGTAGAGCACTTTGTGCGCTCTTCGCTGGATATAATACAGCTGGCGTATAGCATGTTTTGATACTTGACTCTTAGATCACATCGAGATTCACTTTTCTGTACTAGCCAGCCTCTACTTCTCTTGGACACTTTATTTGAACAAAGTTTTTGCTCTGGTAAAAATATTGAACAACGATTTTGACTGAGCTCAGATCTCCACCTTTTATGAACGCGTGACACTCTCAGACACTCCAAAACATAGTATACACACATAAAGACAAATATGTAAAGTCTGTTTAGAATTCACGTTTGAGTAGCAAGAAAAGAGGTGAGTGAAAAGTGACAACGTCCGCCCATTTTGACTCCAAATCCCTCCCACCTGCTCAATAAGCTACATATGTACAAGTACTTATTTTCAATTTTATGGATGCACTACATCCGGAGAAATGCAGTTCTATTCTGGAAACTTCCGGAAACTTTTATACCAACCTCATAGGTCGGAGGGAAATCCTGGGACCGGCACTTGAGAGCAATCATAACTTTGAGAAATTGCTATCTTTACATTTAGCATGTTTAATCATCAGTGTGATCCGTAAGTAACAAAAGAGCTCAATTTCTTTTACATTTTGGAATTTTCTGTTCTGATTTTCAATGATCAGCAGTGATAATCCACTCATTTTAATGACCTGCGCCTATCGTTTTAGCAGCGCGCTACCGCTACCCTTTCTCATAGAATCTTAAAGTGGAGCTCCAAAAAAGTGTACACTTTTCTGAATATCTTTTAGATGCGCAGCTACACCGCAAAGTCATTGAACATGTATACATTCTGAAAGCTCCTTAAGAAATATTGTAACCCATTATGACCAATATAGGAGGAAAAATCACCGACAACAAGGCCCGTAGTAAACCCCCATTCATCCCAGGTGACTTGAGATTAGTCACTCACAAGGGAACGATCCCAACTTAAGGTGGCGAATTGGAATGAACCGCATATCATTAAATGCGTCTTTTCGAGCTGATTCCACATCTACCTTCCTTATCTGCGATGCCGTTCTCTGGGAAAAGTTATGAGAGGTTAAAAATGTGAATTCGTTGGGGTCTCAATGCATAATATGCTTTAAAATCCAACCTGGGAGTGCATGACTAGCATGATATTAAATGTACTGATTTCAAGGAATGCTCACATTTAAGGGAAACGCAAACAAGTGTTTTTTAACAGCCGAAAAACAACTAAAGTTCTTCAGTGAAAGCTATGAACAATAAAAAGTCCAGGTTTGGCAAATAAACAGCGCTATACCTTGAGAATTACTTCATCAAAAACACTTCGTTGTGTTTCCCTTGGATGTGAGCATTCCTTGAAATCAGTACACTCAATATCATGCTAGTCATGCCCCAAGTTGGATTTTGAAGAACATTATGCATTGAAATCTCAATGAATTCACATTTTTAGCTGCTCATAACTTTTTCCAGAGAACGGCATCGCAGATAAGGAAGGTAGACTTGAAATCACTCGTAAAGATGCATCTAATGATATGCGGTTCATTCCAATTCGCCGCCTTAAGTTGTGATCGTTCCCTTTCCAGAAGAACTTCTTCCGGTGAACCTAATCCCGCTTACCTTTCCATGCTTTTAGTCAGTTCAACAGTCAGAAGAATGTCCGGTTAAGTGTCACTGTCAGTTCACCAGAATGCCACTTATCCGAGGTTGAATTTTAGGGTGACCAGAGAGAGAGATAGTGTGCTTAAGAGGCGAACCAGACAAATTTCCCGTAAGTTGCTCTTGATAACTTATAGGAAAATTCAGTCGATGTATTCTTGCGGTGCAAAACTCCCAAAACTGCACGATTTCGGAGGCCTAAATGGGAGAGGATCGATGAACAGCTGATTGCGGCGAGGAAAGCAAGGATATAATTTTCTTCTTTTTTGCGAAGCAGGCTTGGTTCTTTTGAAATAGCTGCATTAAACGAGGATCTCTTTATTTATTTCGTTTTATTTTTGTTCAAAAAGTTTCAGTTCTTCATCCGTCAAGATACGTTAATTTTGTTTTTTCTGTCCATTTGCTAGGTGATATCCTTGATAGCGGTCATCATCGATTTTTTATATGGTGGCCGCTATCATAGATTACATAATGATGGCGCAAAAATTCGCCGCTAGGCGTCCTCGAACCATGGCACCGCTCGTTGGATCCTAAACACTTAAAGGCAATGGCTCGGCAAATCTCAGCTCAATCAAATTTTCGCTCACCTGGGGTCATACAATACGCTGATCACGAAAATCCACTTTAAAGAGCTCGAAAACGGCGAAAACGAGCGTTTCTCAACCCCCTTCCCTTGAAGACTGGACGAGTGGAGCAAGGCTGATGGCGCCGTTGCGGGACCCAATGATTATAGCAGTGCGGCGGGCAGCCTCCAATAGTGAGAAGGAAGTTGCCAACTCGTCCGGGTGCTTGTAAGATTGGCTTGCGCGTGTAAATTTGAGAGTGATTTTCTCGACAGGAAAGGCATGCTGTGCAACCGGGGCACTGTTTTCATACTTGGACAATAAGGAACCTACTGCGTTAAGATCCTGGGTTGTTAAGTTTTGCCGATCCACTGCCTTTAACCGCTCGACGACTCTCACTCAAGCGCGAACATTTTGAGAGCGCACTAGATCTTTAGTTCTTGAAAGCAATCCGCAGCCTGATCAATAGCTCGCTGGACGCCGGGCTGCGTTCTACGTTCACCGTAGGCCCGCCCTCAGCCGAGTTGCGCTGAGGGGGGGGGGTTTAATACGGGCCCAAATAAAGTTTATTCTGCTTTTTGAAAAAGCGAGGAAGGGCATATCTGCGCCTGCAAGCAGTTGGCAGCTACTCAAATAATTGCCGGAGCAAGTGGCCATGGAGTACTGGGCAAGCGGGCCCGGAAAAATTGTCCGCTAATTTCTTGCGGTCCGCTTGCAGAAATTTGGAAGAATGTTGGCCAATTTCTAGACGAATGTTCGGAAATTGCGGTTCTTCTGTAAGTTAATTGCGCTGTAGTGGCCGCATTCCGGACTTTTTGCGAGAATATGCAGAATTTTGGGGGTGGAGGACATTAGGTCGCCGAATTTGGAGGAGTCCCGCGCGAATTCCATACAGGAACGCATGTCCGCGTATGTACAAGGGTGCGTATTTGTCGCAAATGACCGCGGGGACCGCCCTCTTTCGGCGACCTAATGTCCTCCACCCGAATTTTGGGGGCCTCACGGTTGTTTGTGGAGGACCGCGCAGTATACTTTGGACCGAATCGAATAAATATTCGAGTATTCGAATGTATTCGAATAAATTTTATTCGAAATTCGATTATTCGAAATTTTCAAAATCTCGAATATATTCGATATTCGAAAATTCGAAAATTGGCAATTTTGAATTTATTCGAAATTCGGTTATTCGAAAATATTCGAACATTCGAATATTTATTTTCAGAAATTCGTTTTTTAGACAATTTCGTATAATCGAATAACTACATGACAGGGTCACAATTTTGACTATACCAGCAACCATCGTTTGTTGTCCAAGTTGCCCAGTGCATGGAGTCCTTCATTGTGCTAATTCGATCAAAATTTATTTGATTATTCGACATAATCGATGCAAAATATTCGTTTATTCGGATTTTTTTCTTAAATATATTCGAGTATTCGGATTTTTTCAATTCGAATATATTCGATATTCGACTATTCTACAATTTTCTTATTTCGAAAATATTCGATATTCGATTATTCGACATTTTGTTTTTCGAAAATATTCGATATTCGAATATTCGACATTTTTTGTTTTTGAAAATATTCGAAATTCGATTATTCGATATTTTGATTTTCGAATGTATTCGGTTATTCGATTATTCGAAAAAATTCTCGAATATTCCAGAGTATACCGCGCAGCCCGTAGGTACCTTCCGCGAGAGAAAGTACACCAAACGCGGGTAATCAAACCACCACCGATGATACCTCTGCCACACACAACTTCACTTTTCCTCGGCGTACGCTCGAACTCAGATAATCGCCGGGGGCAGGCGGTCCGCAAACTCGCGCTTTTCTGCAGGCGGTAAGCAGAATTTTGGGGCGCGGCCAAAACTTCAGCGGGCGGCACTTCCTTTACGGTCGCATATTCTGCAAGAGGGCAGCAATACAGCATTTTTGGCAAGCGCTCGGCAAATAATTTCTTTCAGCGAGCGCTGGCCAAACTTTCAGCAAGCGCTCGGACTCTTTTAAGGCATTTTCGGGCGTACGTCGAGCGCAGGTAAGACTCTGTGTGGCAGAGGTGTCACCGTTGGTTTAATTACTCAAGTTTGAGGTACTTTCTCTCAGCGGAAAGTACCTGCTCAGATAATCGCCGGGGGCAGGCGGCCATGCCATTTTTGGTCAAGCGGGCACCGGAAAAATAGTTCGCTGATTTCTTGTGGTCCGCCTGCAGAAATTTGGAATAATTTTGGCCAATTTTTAGACGAACGCTCGAAGATCTATCGCGGTTTTTCTATACATAAGTTGCGGCACAGTGGCCGCATTCTCGCGGATTTTCCGCGAGAACATGCAAAATTATTGAGAGCCGCACGGTCCTTTTTGAAGGACCGCACAGCCCTCAGGTACTTTCCGCTGAGAGAAAGTACCCCAAACTTGGGTAATAAAACCATCGATGGCACCTCTGCCACATAGAGTCTCATCTTTTCTCGGCGTACGCCCGAAACTGCGTAAAAAGAGTCTGAGCGCCTGCTGAAAGTTTGGCCAGCGCTCGCTGAAAGAGATTGTTTGACGAGCGCTTGCAGAAAATTTTGTATTGATGCCCGCTTGCAGAAAACGCAATTACCGCCCGCTGAAGATTTGGCCACGCCCCGAAATCCTGCTGACCGCCTGCAGAAAAGCGCGAGTTTGCGGACCGCCTGCCCCCGGCGATTATCTGAGTGGGGGTTGCGCGGTCCTCCACAAAGGACTGTGCGGCCCTCGAAATTTTTGCATATTTTCGCGGAAAGTCCGCGAGAATGCGGCCACTGCGCCGCAGCTAATCCATAAAGAAACCGCGATTGTTCTTCAAGCATTCGTCTTTGAATCGCCAACTTTCTTCCAAATTTCTGCAAGCGGGCCGCAAAAAATCAACGAACTATATTTCCGGTGCGACTTGCTCAAAAATCGCATGGCCGCCTGCCCCCGGCGGTTATCTGAGAATCTGCGTAGGGTTTGGTCACGCCCAAAAATTTTGCTGATCTCTTGCAGAAAAGCGCGAGTTTGCGGACCGCCTGCTCCCGGCGATTATCTGAGTTGTGGCTATCAGGGCTATCGTTCTTGAATGCTCCTCCTCTAAGCTCTCTTAAAAGTCTATTACAAGAGTTTATTCTCTCGATCAGAAAAGTCAGGCATTTGCAAAAGTTAGGTTTTTGTGCTGTGGAACCCAATCAAAAAAATTTCAGTCTTTTGGAGGTTGGGGCAATAGGGCTTAAAAAGCCTTTTTACAAAGTAGCCAAAAGATGTGAGTTTATGTGCAAAGAAATAAATAATTTGTTTACTAATTCGAAATTGCTAATTCTGCTTATGACTATATTTACTGAAAAAGCCCTGGTATTATGAAGATGTGGTGCTTGGTAACAAATCTCAGTGCAGGACTGATACTTTGGGTGACCTCACATGTCTTGCTACACTGATCGATGTCATTACCTTTATGTTTCAGTTTCTAAAGCTTGCTACACATGCAGATGGCCTTGTATAAGTATCCCAGAACGAAATTGATTTGTTCTAACATCTAACAAACCCTCCATCTGGTAAATTCTCTTTATCAATTAGGCTCAAATTTTTGAACTCCTATCATTTTACAATCGCCCTAGTATATGTTGATTGCAGCTCAATCGCAGAGAGTGCCAGAGTACGTTTGAAAATGCGAGGTAAGACACAAGCAAGACTGCCGCGAGGAACCGAGTCTAAATCAGTTCTCATTGCCCTTCAAGTCTATGTCTGTTATTACTAATACCGATATGATGCTACTGCGGCAGAGTTCAATCTGCTAGATCTTAAACTCACCCGTCTGTACGTTTTCGATTTTTTTGCATCAAGGACGCGATAACAAAACTCATCTCCTTCGTCGTAACCAAAAGGACATGGCGACGCACACTGGTCCCTATGCGCTGGAATCAGTGTTTTGTGAGGCATTGCGAATATCAATAGCAGTTCTAACTAGTACCTAAACCAGTAGTCAGGCTTTCCATAGTTGCCTCTCCCAATAAAGGCGTTGATTTAGCGTCTGGTAGAGCTGGGAAAGCCGACGTTTTTGCTGTCTCTGAGAGAGTCAACCAAGATTCATTATCACTCCGGACGAAGCGTTCTGCAGAATCGTTACTAGTCTTGAAAACCGTAGTTTTTGTCTGGAACATCTGTGACAAATCCGATGAACTTAGCATAAACTGCGAGATTGTAGTTAGTCCACTTGTAAGTAGATTTTGCAGAAAGGAAGTGCTTGTTTTGTCGGTGGAGACAGGAATAATGATTTCTGCTGTGGGCGTGAAGTATGATGTACGTCCTTTCACTGTTGTTGAAAGGTTTGTAGTCTCAGAGTGGGAAGTTGAACTTATGTAATCACTCTGAGATTTTGAATGCGTTGTTGAAATCCAAGATAGTGCTGTAGTGAGATAACTGGACTTTCGAGACAATCTCGTTGAATCGAAGGCAGAAGTGGTGGTGCTTGTGAAGGGCATCGAAGTAAAATGTTTCTCATCCGTTGTGAAGTGAGCCCTTGTTGGAACAAAACCTGTTTCTTTCAATGAAGAACTAAAAGCAAAACTTTTTCCCTTCTGAGTTGCCTGCGAAGAAGAAACATCATTTGCTTTGCTCGTCTCAGCTGAGGAGGTAGTGGAAAGCATCGAAGTGAGCAACTTTGACGACGTTAACTCCATTGTAATATTTGCTGTCCTGAGTTTTTTCTTATCTGATGGTTTAAAGTCAGTAGTAGGTGACGCTGGTACAGTTTCATTACTTAAAGCTGCATTTTTGTAAGCTGCAGAAGGTGATGACATTACCTTGGTGCTAGATCTGCTAGGAAGTGCTGAACTGCCAGCCACTCGCGTCTTCGAATACGAAATGCTATGCAATGGAGAAGTTGATTTAACATTCAGTATTGACGTTAGTGTTGGAGCTGTGGAGAGGGACATCTGGGAAGTCGATTTACTTGCACTGCTTGATACAAAGGTGGGCACCTCACGACTCTCACCTAGCGTGGCGGACGTAGTCGTGCTTTCCGTGAAGTCCTCACTCACTGAAGGCGTTACTTCTGTTGGATATGAAGTTTTGCCGGCCACATCTTTTAGAGATGTACTGATGTTACTCTTTCTAAGTGTAGAAATTGCTAATTCCAATTTTTTGGAATTAGCGCTACTGTCAGTGACTGCCAGTTCTGGATAGAAATTAACTTTTGAAGTAATACTTGCAGAAGACGCTGCTGCCGTGGTAAGATACAATGTCGCTGACTCAGTTGGTGTTGTTTTGCTGACTACATCCTCTTGTGTTGTACCAATGTTTTCTCCGGGAAGCATGGACAAATTCTCAGTGTTAGGGCTACTGTCAATAACTGTAGCTGCCGAAGAGATGATAATTTCCAAAGTATTCTTCGCAGTAGACGTTGTTCGCGTTGTATGATATGATGATACTACTGACTTGTTTTTTGGATTTGGTGATGGCACTTTGCTCACTATATCTTCTAGGGGCTTTGTTTTGCTGTCCTCATTCGCGACCTTCGACGAAACTTTTGCATCACTACTTCCGTACGTAACTGTTTTTGAAAAAACGGTTTCTAACGAGATTTTAGTAGGCGCAGTAGGCGTTATTTCCATATTTTGAGTGGGAGAGGCTGTTGACTCATGTAATGCAGAGTTTGAAAGCTCGCTGCTTACATCTACTGATTTTGTTGGATTATCTTCTTCGTCAGATGTTGTCAAAGTCTCTTTGCTGGGTTCTCCATCTGTGGTGGTAGTCATCGAGTCATAACTGTTGTCCGTTGAGTTCTCCATTGTGGAAAAAGCTGATGTCGTTTTGCTAAAGAATGGAACGTATTCAAATGTAGATTTTGGGCTCTTGATGCTCGACTCCGTAATTTCCGAAAGACTGCTTTCTCGTTCGAGTGTTTTTGTGAATGTTGTTGCCAGATAATTTCCAGATTCTGTATTTTTTACGTACAAACTCGAAGTTACTTCTTCTTTATCACTAGTATATTCATGCAAAGCAGCACCGTCTTGTGCTGTCTGCGTTGCTTGTGAAGTATCATAACCACTTTTACTTATTTCTGTAGGGTTAGAACTGGTGAAGTCGGAGATTTCATGCCTTTCTGAGACTCTAGTATTGTGTCCAATATTCCGTAACATAGATGTCGTTGTTCGAAGAACTGAAGTTTTACTTTCTGATGTGCCTGTTTGACCATTGACTGTAGTAGCGATTTCAGTGTTTATCTTTTGACTCGCTTGTTCTGAAGTTGGTATTGCCGTCGTCAAATACTTTGGCTCGCAAATAGTTGAACCCTTGTCCGAAAAACAAGTTCCACTACTTGTAGTGCTTTCTGGTGTGCTCGTGCTCGTACAACCTGTTGAAATTGCTAAGGTGTTCTGATTTGTCATTGTGTAGTCGACTTCTGGAGAGTAAAGGTTGTCTAAACTTTCATCTACGCTAGAGAGGACATCACTCTCTAAAGTTGAAGTTTTCGAAGTCAATTCACTTATGGAATCTGAGGTTGTTTCACGAGGGTTTTGTTTTGTCGTCAGCACACTCGACATTACTGGTTGATCCTTATAAGCTATCTTCGGCGTTGATGACCCTTCATCGTACTCGATATATTCGTTTGGTGCTTCTGAGGATTTCGCTGTCGTGTTGCCTATTCGAGTGCTGGGGGTGGTTCCATCCTGTAAGTTTGAAGTGATAGTAGTGGCGTGCATTTGTTTGTTTTTCACTGAGGTGGTCGTTTTAGGCATTGTCTTCGACGTCGTCTGGGTCTTTGCGGTACCAGAACTTGTCTTCTTCGATGTTGTCTGGATTTTCGCGGTACCAGAACTTGTCTTCTTCGATGTCATCTGGGTCTTTGCGGTACCAGAACTTGCCTTCTTCGATATCGTCTGGATTTTCGCGGTACCAGAACTTGTCTTTCTCGATGTCATCTGGGTTTTCGTGGTACCAGAACTTGTCTTCCTCGATGTCGTCTGGGTTTTCGCGGTACTAGAACTTGTCTTCTTCGACGCCGTCTGGTTCTTCGCGGTACCAGAATTTGTTGGAGTCTTCCCCTGCGTGGAAACACTTGTATCAGTGATTGAATAGTGTGTAGCTTTGGTTGACATCTCACCGTTCTCATCGAAAAAACTCTTTTCTGAAGATTTTGATTCATCATGGTCTGGCGTTAAACCATTTTTATGATTTGGAATCAATACCATGCTCGTAAAAGCCTCAGCTTCATTAACTGTCCCTGTCGGATCTCCCGCAGCGATCGCGAATGCCGATATGAATGGAGGTTTTTCTGTACTGTATGAATTTGCTTCGATTTTTGCGGTAGTTGAACTAGTCGATCTCACAGAACTCTCACTTTGGTGACTCGAAGAGGAGGCTGACTCAATGAACTGCGTGCATCGTGGAGTAGTGGTCGTTTTTGACGCCGCATGCGTAACGCTGGTGAAAGATCGCGATGCACTAGCTTCTTGATCTCCTTCCGTTTTGCTTATTGTTGTGGTGTTACGAATTACGATAGTAGACGCAGTCGATTGTGGCTTCGTTGTTGAGGATGTTTTAAGCTGATCATAACAAATACTCATTATTCTGAATTGAGGTATTTTACCAGTGTAGTCGCGAGAGCAATTTTCAAATTCCATTTTGCTGAGTGACTCGACGCATAGATTATCGCATCTGCATGGACAAACCCCAGTCAAATTTACTTTTGATAACGCGAATGGATGTAATGGGAGTGCAACTTTTATTTCTTCAGTCAACTTTTTGGTCAAGTTCTCTTCGTAATCATTACCACAAAGGTCTTGAAGTGCCGTTTGTCTTGTAGGTTCCGAAAGAAATTTTCCGACAAAATCTCGTTTGTAGTTGAAGCAGTGTATTTCCTGAGATTTGCTGTAAGCCTCTATCAATCCTGCATCACATGCCCTTCTAGTCACCGAACTCGATTCATCTAATTCTCCTTGGGAGAGTGCAGCAATCAACTCTAAAATTGAAACATTATAGAGGTCAATATTTTGACTCACACATGCATCTTGTCCCGCTGCTGTACCATAGCATTCAGCGAGGGGAATATGTGCAACCAATGGCTCCAAAATATGCAGAGAGGATGATCAAGATCTCCCAAAAACATGCGTTCTTTGATCCTTACAGTTAGTAGCATTCTGTCTCAAAAATTTCCAATCCTTTAGATATCTCGCTATAGAGCTGGCTTCAAATTAAACTTGCAGCTTTAAGGTAATTTTGAAAGTGCTGTAAAATCGTTGACAGAATGTTATATTAGCCTTGTTAATTCCATCGGCATGGCGATCTAGCGCAACCTCTAGTTCAAAAATTATGCCAGGTTAGAACTCGCCTTTTCGATGATCATCAAAACCTGGTGACACCATACAAATGTTTCAAAAACTGACGAGGTTCGTTTAATGAGAGGAGAGATCAGAATCCTGTATATAAGTATTATCAGACTCCCGTTCATCTCCACCGAGATAAGTACAGCTATGCGCAGAAGCCTTAAGAAAGTAGGACTAGTTGATTTGGTGTCGATAGTAGAAGTGCCACCGAACAATCTGAAGCGCATTTTAGTAAGAAATCGCATGTATGATAGCAGCTGTACTACGGACAATTGTATCATATGTCCAGGAGGTAAAAGCGGAGATTGCATGTCAACTGGGGTGGTCTACTCCATTTCCTGTACCGTCTGCGGAGACGAGTATGTAGGTGAAACCCACGTCCCCTATGTATTCGTATAAAAGAACACCTAGATGGCAGGGATAAACAGCGAACTTCTACTCCGCTAAGAACACACAGAGTACTAAGGCATGAAGGATCGAGTTTTGAAGTGACCGTAAAGATACTAGCACGTGAACCTAAGACGGCTGCTCGCAAGTTTCTAGAACCATTGTGGATTCATGCTAGGAACCCACAAATTAACCGTAAAGAAGAATGTCTCGCAATCACGAGAGAACTATCTCCTTATCTGAGCCAACTATGCTGACCTCCCATTTAGTACTTCCATATACGGTCAGCGCGGTCGTTCTACCAAGGGTGTTGTTTGTGTGGTGAGTAACTGTTGCAAAGCTACTGGCCAAAATTGAGACCTAGACCTTTTTTGTAAGGCCGTAAAGACATTTGCCCGTCTGCTTTACGAATCGATACCCCATTCAGGCCCTGACGAAAGCGAGAAGCCGAAACGTTGGCCAATAAAGTTTGTAACAATCTCGGCGTTAGCTACAAGACATCAGTCTGAACTTATAAACTATGCCGAGATTTATCGAGAGTCGTACATGCTATTTACTGAACCATGTGCCAGCCAAGTATCAACGACTCGTGCGGGAATGTCTGTCTCTCAGACAAAAGATCTTGCGATGAGACAATCCGTTCACTTCTTGGACCGCTGCATACATCATCGCTTAATACCAAAATTCATTGCAATGAAGCGAATTCACGACTTATGTGGTTTATCTGAGGAAAATCACCAAGTAAAGTCTATCGAAGATCGTATACTCCGGATAGCACTGCGACAGAAGAAAAACCAGATGTACGGTTTAATGAAAAAGTGTGTGTTTAAAGAGCAGTGTTGTTCACGTTACTTGGATGATCACCTTTGGCAGAACATAGTGAATGGCTCAATTTCGATTTGTGATCGCATCCGGACTAATATCAAAACGTCTTTGCAGAAAAGTTCGACAGCCTTATGAGTAAGTCACAAGGCAGCGTTAACAGTCTACCAGACTTGGTAAATTCACTTGAGAGACATGACCGTGTAGATAAAAACAGATCAAATTGCTCAGATAAGTCTCGAAGCACCGTGAATGGTAGTTAGTCTCTGTCTTCGAACGCGCGTGAGGTGCTAGAGTTGGGTCCTAGTTTTTCACCCTCTCAGCCCGTCTCGACTAGAACATTGCGAAAGATTACTTGTAGCCTAAACGAGCTTCAAAACAGTCTACGTAAAAGAGCAGCCTTAGAAAGTCAAGCCGTGAACCAAACAGTAGCAAGTGCGCGTCTAGCAATACCATTCCCAAGTGCAGTTTACAAACAACAAAATGCCAATCCCAAAACCGATATACCATTCCGTCTTTTCACAGACGAAGTGTTCAAAATGTTAGCACGGGTACGGCAACGGAAAATGCAGTCTAACCTCACTTTAGCTCAGAAACAGGGCATACAACAAATTCAGCAGTTAGTTAGATCGAAGCAAATACGACTTTCAATCAGCGATAAGGGAGGCGAGTTCGTGGTGATCCCACAACAACTCGATGCTGCGATTACAGAAAGACACCTCCAAAACACATCGCTATATCAGCCTGCAACTGTTAAGATGTTTCAAAAACAATATCGAAAACTCAACAGAGAGTGGGTATCCATAGCGAAAACTGCCAACTTACCGCGCGATATCATTGCTCGTTTAAAATCTGAACTGCCTACCTGTCCTGTGCTATATTTGCTAATCAAAACATACAAGCTCCAATCTGATACGGAATTGACCTCAAACGATCCCTCCACATTCAAGGTACGACCCATAATATGCGGTGTAGGGGGGCCTACGGATAGAATAGGGTGGTTCATCAATACCATACTCGTTCAACTACTCAGATTCATCCCATCGCATCTAGCCAATACGCAAATGTTTTTAGACCGACTACGCGAAACACGTATCAATAGTAAATGCCAATAGTAACGGAAAGAGTTTGCGAGACCGACCCAACGAAAAGATCCCTTTTTACGTCCCGTTCATCTCCACCGAGATAAGTACAGCAATGCGCAGAAGCCTTAAGAAAGTAGGACTAGTTGATTTGGTGTCGATAGTAGAAGTGCCACCAAACAATCTGAAGCGCATTTTAGTAAGAAATCGCATGTATGATAGCAGCTGTACTACGGACAATTGTATCATATGTCCAGGAGGTAAAAGCGGAGATTGCATGTCAACTGGGGTGGTCTACTCCATTTCCTGTACCGTCTGCGGAGACGAGTATGTAGGTGAAACCCACGTCCCCTATGTATTCGTATAAAAGAACACCTAGATGGCAGGGATAAACAGCGAACTTCTACTCCGTTAGGAACACACAGAGTACTAAGGCATGAAGGATCGAGTTTTGAAGTGACCGCAAAGATACCAGCACGTGAACCTAAGACGGCTGCTCGCAAGTTTCTAGAAGCATTGTGGATTCATGCTAGGAACCTACAAATTAACCGTAAAGAAGAATGCCTCGCAATCACGAGAGAACTATCTCCTTATCTGAGCCAACTATGCTGACCTCCCATTTAGTACTTCCATATACGGTCAGCCCAGCGGTCGTTCTACCAAGGGTGTTGTTTGTGTGGTGAGTAACTGTTGCAAAGCTACTGGCCAAAATTAAGACTTAGACCTTTTTCGTAAGGCCTTAAAGACATTTGCCCGTCTGGGTTACGAATCGATACCCCATTCAGGCCCTGACGAAGGCGAGAAGCCGAAACGTTGGCCAATAAAGTTTGTAACAATCTCGGCGCTGGCTACAAGACATCAATCTGAACTTATAAACTATCCGAGATTTATCGAGAGTCGTACATGCTATTATCAGACTTTTTGAATTCGTCTGAATGTTAATGAGTTTGTAACAAAGCCATTTTGCTGAAAAACTAGCTTGACTATATTCATCATCTGCTGTGACTTATAACTCCTTTTGTTCAGTGAAGCTAAAAACCTAAGTTACAGGAGCGATCGGAATAGAAATTCTATTTCTGAATGATTCACATTGAGCTATCAATGTTGCCTTCCGTTCATGCTCAATGGATTTCCAAAAAAAAATTTAAGGGAACCGTCCACCCAAATTCTCGACTTCCATGTTTTTGTTGCTTTCGGGCCTTCTGAAGGCCCTGATTTTGAATATGAAGTCGATAATCCAAAAAACCCCTATTTTGGAGAAAGCGGGACGGGTGGAAATGCAGTTTGCAGGGCTGCGGCGCGGTTATCGCCCGGCGTATATCAGCGCCGCAGCCCCCAAAGCTGCAATGGGCGGAGTGACCACCTCTGGATTACCTATCGCGTACCTTCCAGAGCGGATTTTTCGCTCCGGAAGCAATCTTTTGCGGGGAAACTTGGGGGTTGGCCTAGTGTGGGGGCCCACATTAGTATGCAATTGAATCTCGTGAACCCTCATTTTGGGTGTACGGTGCCTTTAAACGCCTAAATGTCCAAATTTAATAATTATTTGAAAACCATCTTTGGGAATGAACTCCAAAAACACATACGATGTTCTCTTAAATTCAAAATTTCAAAACAATTGTCAGAATTAATTGTTATTAACTGTAATAATTGTTAATATGTCTCGATCCTGTTTCAGGAGCTCGTTAAGCTCAGAGCACTGCGTAAGCTTCTTGATTTTCAGCTTCAAAGAAATGTTGAAGCATTGCGTTTGGGAAGCCAAGAGTTTAAAAACCACCTTCGGCACCTAGATGTCTTATATAGCCTTTCGAATAGGTCAGAATGCCTCCGGAATAGCTCGAAAAATATGTGGCTTTAATGGAAAGAATGTTACAGCTTCTGCAGCTCAGAAAAGCATAAATGTTTCAAAACTTCGTTTTGTAGACTTGGAGAGAAGTCTTTCCGCCTCCCCTTCAATGTCCGCGTATGTATACAGTCTGGGTAATTTGGAATTAGGCAGAAGGAATGCTATACAGCTACAAAATCATTGAATTTATGAGATACTTACGCGGAAGTTCAAAATTTGGGGTCACACATTTCAGGTATCAAGACTACGATCGTCGTTACTACAAAATCTTGCTTGCCGACTTTTGTAGAAGTGGGATTCGGTAGAAGGCAAGAAACAAGCAAAAACATTGACAGCTTGACAGCTTGTGTGACAGTCTGTTGCTCTATTTGTTGTCAAGTGTTGAATAGATTTCACTAGTGAAGAACGGGAAAATTCAAGAGGGAGAAGATGTCAAGAATGTTTTTTTCTCGACATTTTCCATATGGAGCCTTCGATTATCCGTAGTTGGTGAAACGCATGTAAATTAATAGGACAGCTTAGAGCTTTGAAAATCGTACACACATTAGATAAAGCGCAAAATTTTGATAAGAAACGGGAAAAAAGTGAACGAACTTATTGCACAACCTAATATAATCAGCACAGCTTTGAATTTTACGCCTATAAATGATGATAGAAGTCTTTGCAGCTACATAAGCAACGTGTACTGAAATTTATTGAGTTTACTTCTTTCTAGAGGGGTTGTATGTTTACAGTGTTTTTTTTATCATGCCGTCCTTAATGCTCACCTTTAATACACTTATGTTCTGCCTTTACTACTATTGATAAGGTTGTTGGTATTCTCAGTGGCTTACTGTAATGTACACTTTTTGGTGTTTCTATGTATAGATTTGGAGATCAAGTTAATTTGCTAGCGCTTTTTAATCAACCTTGAAGCAAAGTCCGCAATTTACGATTTGTGTTCGTTGCTCACCTGTGCATACGACATTGGGTTGATTATTGAAAAGTGGCTGTAAGAGCCAACATGTGCCAGGAGGGATTAGCTGGAGTATTGTCACATAAGCACCTGCCATCTAGAAATGAATGCTAAATTATCAATCAAACAGATTGCATGGGAAGTCTCAAATCAGGTTCATTTCTATTCAAAGTAATGCTAAGATATAAACCTAATGCTAAATTTGAAGTCAGGAATAGAAAGTAATTAGAATGAAAGAACACTTACTTGCCAAACAATAAGTTTCATTTTTTGCTCACGAACGAACAAAAAGCGCTCGAAGCTGTCACAGAAGCTGAAATGGGTTTCCTCTCGTAAGCCCTTCCCTTTATACTAAGAATTCGGCAAATGTACAGAACAAAGAAAACTAATTCACCACATCCTAACGGCAGTTTCTATTAGATAACCCGAGCAACGTAAAACGGTTGCCACCTATTGAATCATAATGTCCAGATTGCTAAGATGGTGCTCCTCTGGCAACGAGCGTGATGCAGTTTGCACTGGTATGACAAATTGCCTGATGCAGTACATACAATAGTTTGTTGAACATTCACAAATACAATAGTCGCATATAGGTATTATCAGAGTGAGACCGAAACGCAGAAAAAGGGTGCTTGATATGGGCCTATCGTAAACCTCCGTCATGCTAGGTTAGCTGTGGCGGCTTAAGTTAAAGGCAGCGTCCAGGCAAAATGACTGCAGGGTTTTGTGGCGATGTTAAAATAGACCCACTACCCAAGCGGTGACTGAAGTTCGGAGCAAAAAAGGAGGTACACCAAGCCTGAAATTTGCCCCGAAAGTGCCCGGATTTTAAGGTAGGTTAGGCGAGTACGAGATGCATACAAGGTAGAGACGCAGAGTCGTTGCGGGACCCTGCGCTCATGACGGTGTGCGCAATGCGTGCTCTAGCCCTTTCAGTTCAAAAGCTGTGCGGGCGGCATTCGAGCCTACCGTAAGATCCGGGCCACTCTTCAAATTTCAGGCTTGGTAGACACCCTTTTTCGCTCTGAACTACAGTTGTCGCTTGGGTGAGGGTCTACTTTAACAACGATACAAAAACCTGATACGCATCTTTTTGCCGGGACGCTGTCTTCAACGTTACGGCGCCTCTTCGGCCCTGCTTGCTTGTCACCTGAACTCATTTCTTCAGACACCATCAGGTAAACACTGCTTAGCAAACAATTGTTTGTGTGGAGCTGAATGGTCTGAGCGGATTTGTTATTCTGCTGCGATTTTGTTTGAAAAATGCGACCCAATAGTTTTGTTCATTTGGTACAGTAAGTTTCGACCCGCTTTAGGCGGAAATTGGATTGGCGGGAGTCCGCCTCGCAACAGCTCGCGCCGTTTCGCAGCCACAGTATATCCTATCGTGCTGAGAACCCATGCCTGCGTCTCTTCAATCTCCTTAGTCTTTGCTTGGCAAAATGCCAGCGCTATGCGCTCGCAAAACCTCCAGCGATGCGCATGCGCTGCTCCACGTAGAATGTCTTGCCTAATCCGGGATGAAACCGACTGTAGGTGCCAGAGTACGCGAATATTTCGTTCAGGTCCGTTCGCTGCAAAAGGCGCACAGTTTTAACTGCAGGTAGTGGTTTGGTGTCACGTCGGGCGGAATGCGGCGTACGCCGCTAGTCATTTTATAATTGTTCTTGCTTCTTCTTCTTGTTCTTGCAGCCGCTAGTCATTTTATCGATGTTCTTGCTTCTTCTCCTTGTTCTTGCGTCCGACGCTATCATTTTATGGATGTTCTTGCAAATCATTCAATGCATTTTTTTCGGTTTTCTATCATACTCATCTTCAAGATTGTAATCACTAACTTCAACGTTGGCGACGTACGGTATATGCCCAACTTCCATCGGCTGCGAGATAACGTGCTACAAACAAACAGAGCCCTAATCTTGTTGAAAGACCTTATTTTCGACGTATTTTCTTCAGAAACACTATCAAGAGTGAAATATCAAATTTTTTCCCGGTGCAGCATCTCTCTTCTGTCTATAAACTTCAAAATTGCTTTTTTTAGTTGACTCTTATATCACTGGGGCTATTTTTTATGCGGAATTAAGGTGAACTAATTGCGAATTCCTTTCTTGCATAGTTACGTAAGGTAGCCACATAGACGTTTCTTTTCATTAATTCCCTCTTTTCTATTACCCTATTTTCAGGTGTATAAGCCGCACTTTTTCGAATTCTCGCCCAAGCTGCTCAGCCGCTTCATTGTGTTTGAAAAAGCGATCCTTATGCCGCACGATTCTTTCGGGCAATACGCAGCACGGTGTAGGGTTTTCTGAATGCGAAATCCATTGATGTGTTCGGGCTGGTCGATGTAAGCTAGGACCACCCCGCGGCTTATACACCTGAAAATAGGGTATCTTTCTCACTCAGATAAAGCATGAGCAAAGCCGAAGTCACGGATTTGCTCAAATAATTTAGCCGGTGTTGATGCGTGTTAATTCTTAATTCCAAAACAAACGGTTTCGTTCACTATTCTTGATTTTTGTCGTTCCCAATATCTTCAGCAGAGGGTGTTTCGCCACCGTTTTTGGTATTTCGAGGAGAAACATTTCTGCCCCAAAGTTGTATTATTTGTTTTGAGAGATGAATTTGATCCAACAGCTGAAGCATGCCTTACAGTTCAGTAAGCATGTGCTTCTTTACCTTTTTGTTCTCCCCAAAGATTTTCTGTGCGGTCCGCAATGTCATTCTTGGAATGATCGAAACATTTTTCGCAGTAGGTTTCCTAAGAACATGATCATACAAGGCATTCATCAAGACGTATCCAAGTAAAACACAAAGTCAACTTCCCTGCTGCACTATTCTGAATCTAGACTGTGCACCTAGCGCAAGTGTGTAGAAATGAGCTAGATACCAAAGTCGATATCATTATAATGATACAACATCGGAATCGCCAGGAAAAATGGCCTTAATCCGTATAACTTTAGCTAAGCGATTTTGAAGTTTTTAGGGAAAAGTAACACTGTAACTAGTAAGAAGTTCTATAGTTTCTTTATGGTAGTGTGTTTGAAGAAAACACCGCTGATAATAAGGTCTTCTAACAAGATTTGGGGCTCTGTTTGTTTGGAGCACGTTATCTCGCAGCCGATGGAAGTTGGGCATATACCGTACGTCAACGTTGGCCAGGTAGCTTAGGACTTATGTGAACTGCATCTTCATTACTACGACTCTTTTTAGATCCGATTCCACAAGTTCTCTATCATACTCATCTTCGAGATTGTGATCACTAACTTGAACGTTGGCCAGGTAGCCGAGGACTTATGTGAACTGTATCTACATTATTACGACTCTTTTCAAATCCGATTGGTGGGCCACGAATTTTCTATCATCACATCTTCGAGATTCTGATCACTAACTTGAACGTTGGCCAGGTAGCCGAGGACTTATGTGAACTGTATCTACATTATTACGACTCTTTTTAGATCCGATTGGTGGGCCACGTATTTTCTATCATACACATCTTCGAGATTCTGATCACTAACTTGAACGTTGGCCAGGTAGCCGAGGACTTATGTGAACTGCATCTACATTATTACGACTCTTTTTAGATCCGATTGGTGGGCCACGTATTTTCTATCATACACATCTTCGAGATTCTGATCACTAACTTGAACGTTGGCCAGGTAGCCGAAGACTTATGTGAACTGCATCTACATTATTACGACTCTTTTTAGATCCGATTGGTGGGCCACGTATTTTCTATCATACACATCTTCGAGATTCTGATCACTAACTTGAACGTTGGCCAGGTAGCCGAAGACTTATGTGAACTGCATCTACATTATTACGACTCTTTTTAGATCCGATTGGTGGGCCACGAAAGTCTGGAGGTAACACGATCTGAAAGGGCCCAGCTTTTTCGAAAAAAAGAAGTAAGTTTTCTTTAAACAAGTGTCTGCTTTGCTTAAACGCATACACCTTGAAGCATGACTGAAAGAGCTGACCCATAAGAGCGTGACTTTGTTTTGCCTTCATTTCCAAACTTTGCTGGATTTTATGACTATTCGAGAGGCGATAAACACCGTGCTGTTTGTGAAACTTCCCTAGATTAAGGCTTTGGCTCATGTAAGCCCAAGTGCATATTTCACAGTTGTGGTACCCTTTGCTTCAACCAGATCGGTGGCTGAAAGGCGGGACTCCGTGACCTAATCTTATATATAAAGCTGAATGTCTGTTTGTATGTCTGTCTTTCTGTCTCTCTGTCTGTCTGTCTGTACGTATGTTCCGAATAGAAAATTCCATTTCTTAACCGATCCGGACCAAACTTAGCACACATACACTTCGGGCCCCGGCGGGTGTCACAGTCCACTTTTCGTTGTCGATCGATGTCGATTTTATCGATTTTTTCATAAATGCAATCGCTCGCAGATTTTCGGAATCTAAAAGTGAACATTTACGAAGCCATTTTGACTCCTTTCTGCCCTCTGGATCTTCGCACGTGATCGCTGTTTGTTTGTCGAAGTGAAAATTCAAAAACGGCCAAAATCTCGTGGTTAATCTTCCAAGACTCTGCGAGCGGAGTGCAAAAATTCAGTCGTCTAAATTTCTGGTCAGCGCCTACCCTTGGCGATTGTGTGAGTTGCAAGCTAAATCAGTTTTGCTCCAACCAGCCAATTCTGGTCGGGCCAGCCATACGTCCACCGTTGTCCGAGTTCCGACAGAAATCTCCTGTCAAACCGCCCTGCAGCTGTATGCGATTTTATACCTGGGATGGGTGTTATGAAAATGTTTTGCGCAGTTTAGGTCCCAAAACTAACCGGATATGTGAAAAAAGGGAGTGCGGGCAGGAGGCTGTTGCATGCAGTCGGAGCCCGATTTAACTGGAAATTCATGTCGAAAAAGCGCATGTACATGTGGACAACTATGGACGCGACCCCTGAAGGCAGCGTCCAGGCGTTTGTCCCCAGTACCGTACTCAGAGGACAGCATGCAGGCTTGCAGATTGCGCTGACATGTCACAAGGGTGGCGGGCTTCCACGCGATAGTATGCAACCCCTTCTGCAAGTCGTCCACCAAATACGGTAGCGGGGACTGGTTTGGGGACAATACTCGGTCGTGAGGGCACCATCTGCGCTTGCTTGGGCAGTGTTCTATTTAACCTAGAGACGGGTTCTACGTGCGAAGCGTATGTGTCCAGATTTGCCTGGATGCTGCCTTTAACGTAGCTCAAATGTCTCTTGCTTCTATGTGTTTTTTTTTTCAGCTGAAGACCTTAAAAAAATGTGGCGGTCGATTGTTTCAAAATACAGGCGCTTCAAACAAAGTCGGAGCGGGTCGGAAGCAGTACACAATCCGTTAATGGATAAACTTACTTTTCTTGAGTCGACTCTTATCCCTCAGGAAAGGTGGGGTTCAAAATTGATATGAAAAATATTATGCATTCCCTTTTTTAGCACAAGATATTCAAACTTCGATAGTCTCTGTGACCGGAATTTGGATTCAACAATAACAGAAGCTGCGAGTGAGAATTTATTTTTTAACGCTTGCAACTGGCAGAAAGGCTACCTTTTTAGGTTCACAGGAATCAAGCATCCCCGTATTAGGCGATCGCACTAATAGCGTTAGCAGTAGTCTGAGCTTGAGGAGGAAAAGGAGATTAGATGGGGAGGGTAGGTCACTAAAAATTAATATTGTCCTTTACAATTTACTCTTCTATTTTGACTTTCCAGAGTCCAGTGCAGTGGCAGCAGCGGAGGCCGTCAGAATCGTCTGGACAGAATGCGTAGAGAAGACCGCTATACGTGGATAGGTTAGTTTTGCTTTCAGTGGATCAGCCACGCTAACAGAAGCTATTCTTAGGTTATTTCGTCGTCGACACACTACGTCGTCTAACGGATGCCGAAGCAGACCGCTTGATATACGGGATAATGGGTCTTTGCCTTCGCATGGGGCCCAACTACGACGCTGAAAACAATTATGAGCGAAATTTGCAGAACTCTGGGCTTGGATAATCTTCATTTCAGGTCGCCCCGCCCTGCCTCGTTTTTCATTATTCATTCTGTTCGGGTTTTGATCATGCCGGTGGAACATCTTATTTGTCATCAAGCTTTTTTTGCGAATCTTCGAAGCTTCTTACTGGTGTCATTCGTACCTCTTTCTTTCAGAAGTACATGTTTGCATGTTGTTTACAGTGTTTACACGTTTACATAACTACTATTGACTGAAATTTTGTGGATGTAGCATATAGTCGGTTTCTTCAAAGCGATAAAAGAATATACAGGCGATAGCAATGGTCGAATCCGACACTAGATGTGAACAACAAACACAAAAAATGTAAACAACAGTTTTATTTGCAAACTGATTTCTTCTAGGAAAAACTAAGGCACAAGGATAATAAGATAAGATGATCGGAAAATGAAAGCAAGAGCAAATGACCGCGCTTGGTCAATGCAAATATCACACTACCCAGCTTATGGCAGCCATAGCGTAGCGCAACTGTATGAGGTCAACCCCGCCCCCTCTCACTGTCTCATCCTTACTCTCTCACAGCGTGTATCCTAGGGGCACGCCAGGGTGCCTTAGCCAGACTAGCTGCTTGTCGACTCGATAAACAGCCAAACAAAGAAACTTGTGAACTATATGATATATCAAACATACAAAAACGAACTAGTACTACACTCAATATGGACTGAAGTGAATTTTGTGGATGTTGCATGTCACTCTACTGCGGGCCCATCTCTAAGTGTGTAATAGAGAGTGATTCTCTCTCTAACACACACTTAGAATTATTACAGAGAATAGAGAGTGATTCTCTCTCTCTCTTCATTCTCTTTTGCTGCACTTGCCCCGGTTTCGGCGATCGTCCGCTCAACCGAGTGAAGGGCTTCTTCGCTTGAGCCTTGCTGGCCTCCATGCGCATCTTGCCTTCTTGGCAAGAGATTGTGCAGAATCTGTAAGTACCGTGAGTAGATGCAGGGATTGTGGGGAGCTTCACAACTAACCAGGAATGCCTTAACTATACGAGCCGCCCTTGCAGGGTTAACTTGCATTGGCTGCATGAGAATCTGAAATCTGCGCGCCAAGATTCCGAACGTTGACTCCATTATGCGCCGAGCTCTGGATGTTTTCAATGAGGAGTGGGTTAGAAATAGATTTGCACTACCTGCTGTGCCTGCTATTAAATCTCCTTTTTTCGGGCGTATCCGCTTCTGCATCTCAATATGGTCTCACAAAACGCAAGTCCTGCCCGAATCCCCCGTCTACCAAGATATGGTATTGTACGGGCCCAACACGGTCGAGATCTTCGGCGGGGGGGGGGGGGGGGGGAAGAGGTGGTCGTTAGCATCGAGAAACTCCTGATACATTTTGATCAAGTAGTGGTGTCAGATTTTATCATACTTCTAACCTTTATGGCCGAACTGCGATATACTCCGGCATCACCTGCTCGGTCAGCTGCTCCAACGTCGTAGAGGAGAATCCGGTAATCGCAGTCGCAGATTGCCAACAGAATTATTGAGCAATAATTCTTATAATTCCAGTAACTGCTCCCCGAATGAGTGGGCTTCTTGAAACCATAGTTTATTGTTACTTGCAGTAATCTCGTTCGCTATTTAGTGACCTCAATTCGGACATGCTTGCCGTCCATGAAACCGACCTAGGGTAATCGTAGCGATCGTGCGTGGCGTTAGCTATTGCTTGCAATCGCTCTCGCGTCAAGGGGGGGGGGAAGGCGATTTCGTGTAGCTCTACAAATTAAGAAATTGCAATACAAAAGAGTTGCCCAATATCGTGAGAATGGAAGAAGTTCAGTTTCTGGCTATGCTATCTATTGAACTCTAACATTCTGCCTTACCATCGATAATCACGTCAGTGACCTCCGCTACTATAGCAGAAACCGTTTCCCTGCCACAGTCAGCAGCTAGCGCGAATGAGACGAAGGTTCCCCCAAATGCCACAAATCTGCAAGAAGCGAGCACTGTTATTGCTGATTCATGCTCTTCCTTCCGTACCTGAGGTAGATCATCAGCCTCTGACGGCCATTGATAGGGCCTGCGTGCGTGGAAGGGTGTTGGAGCCTTCCTCCTATGATTTCATACAAGTCCTCAAACTCATTTGGAAGCAGTCTGACGAACTGCATGAATTGCTGAGGCCTTCCAGTCGCCAAGTACTCGTCGTAGAGGCGAAAGCGTGTGTCGAGAAACGGAAAGTGCTCTCGACGCACGTACTCGCGAGTACACGAGCTTTCCTCCTCTGCCTCCGCAACGGCATCTTGGAGCTCGACGAGCGATTCGAGAAGGTCACGCCATTCTTGTTCGCTCATTGCTGCAAAATGCAACATTAACAGGTCATCATTATCCATAAGATAATAACAGGACGAGACGAGCACCATGTTATGCGCATTGCAAGGGCACTTACCCTGTCAGTGAAAGAATGAAAAACTAGTCGCTGCGGCGGAAGAAGAAGTTAAATGCTCAGAATAACATGCCGTTTCGCGTTGTAATCTCAGAATAACATACCATTGCGCGTTGTAATAAGAGCGCTGGAACGCATTTTTGTGCCGGGACTTGGCAATGTGTTGCGCTATGAGCGTCTGGCGCTTTGTGATTGGTGATACTGTTCTCTCTCTTTGCTAATACGACTTGCGGTGCATATGATTTAGTTTTCTCACATTTTTCTTTCAATGAGCAGCTTGGAATAACGAGTAATGAAGTAAATTAAGTGTAGTTGTCCAGAAGAAGACTTTGCCTAGGAATGTGTTAGAATATTCTTTCTTGTACTTTGGTAACTCTAAGTTCTAAGTATTGTCTTGAACAACTAAGAAGTTTTTTGGATGCTTGCAAGTTTCAAGCTAAATGTACTGTAGAGTAGGGTTATGAGTTTCTTGCACTTAGGGAAAATACGCAATATATCACGTATGATAGTACTTGTCATGCATCCCCCAGAATTATTCCCATATGCGCTATTAACGTGGCTGCCGTTCGATCGTTGCAACAAGTTATCCTAAATCTAAAGCGCTTTTTCGAAATTGACATGTTAAAATGATCGAAAAGCATCCATATTGATGGTTTGTTTGAGAACAATTCCGGGCACCATACGAACCTGCTAGTAGCCCTGCAAAGAGAGGAGAGTTGCTTTGCGGAGCATTTGAAATGGGATGGTGATATGTAAAACAGTGTGGCTCTTCTATTCAGACTCATATAGAGAAGAATGTGTTCTTTTTATTATGAGCATCATTTCAAAATTCGCATTTCAACCTAACAATTAACGCTTTAACAGATATGAAATACTACACCTCTAGTGAAATAAGAAGAAGTTCAAGCATAGTCTGAGCAGCTGACCAAATACAGTTCTTGTGAACTCTAACTGAATAAGAACTGTGTCATACATGTATGCCTAGAACGAATGGTATCCAAATATGCTGTTGAACTATGTGCTTTTACTAGTGGTGGCAACGATAAAGGTGACGGACAATAAGATAAACACCAGACAAAGTAGTTTGCATTGTGATTGCAAGAATCCAGTGGTTGACTACAGACTGGAACGGCAAAACATCCGCGATTCCTTTTAGAGGACGCCGCTTTCCGCCCGACGTGACGCCAAATCGCCCTATCAAATCGTGTTACTTCCAGACTTTCGTGGCACACCAATCGGATCTAAAAAGAGTCGTAATAATGTAGATGCAGTTCACATAAGTCCTCGGCTACCTGGCCAACGTTCAAGTTAGTGATCAGAATCTCGAAGATGTGTATGATAGAAAATACGTGGCCCACCAATCGGATCTAAAAAGAGTCGTAATAATGTAGATACAGTTCACATAAGTCCTCGGCTACCTGGCCAACGTTCAAGTCAAAAAACACGAAGTCTCGGAGATGAGTATGATGGAAACTGAAAAAGTCATAAAACAAGCAAAGTTTGGAAATGAAAAGTCACGCTCTTGATCTCTGTCAAGCATTCTTTTCAAAGGTGCTATGCGTTTAAGCGAAACAGTCACTTGTTAAAAGAAAACTTACTTCTTTTTTTCGAAAAAGCTGGTCCCTTGTGTTACTTCCTGACTTTCGTGGCCCAACCAATCGGATCCAAAAAGAGTCGTAATAATGTAGATACAGTTCACATAAGTCCTGGCCTACCTGGCCAACATTCAAGTCAGTGATCAAATCTCGAAAATGAGTATGATGAAATCTGAACAAAAGGAAATGAATGGTTTGCAAGAACATCGATAAAATGACTAGCGGCTGCAAGAACAAGAAGAAGAAGCAAGAACAATCATAAAAAGACTAGCGGCGTACGCCGCTTTCCGCCCGACGTGAGGCCAAACCACTACCTGCTGCTAAAACTGTGCGCCTTTTGCAGCAAACGAACCTGAACGAAATATTCGCGTACTCTGGCACCTACCTTTTGTATAGGCAATGCTTTACAGAAAAAAGTCCGCGTCTCTTCCGCGAGCGTGCTCTCTGGTCATTCTCTAGCCTTGAGTAGGCCTCGAAACCCCGCTTTCCAGCCGCCATTCCCGTTGAAATCAAAGGGCAGCTATGTGTCACAGGATAGCTTTTCGCTCTGAACCAAACTTTTTCATCAACACCCCTCCAGAAGGTAATTTGCTAAACATTTGTGCGCAAGTGTTCGCATTCAAAAAGTGATTCTGATCACAAGCAGGTGCAGTCTTCCGGAGAGCATGCACATCTGTTGCAGACATCATCACTTCCCTGTCGGTGGATCGCGGAGATGGACAAAGAGGGGAAGGACTGAGTGATTTACTGTGTGAGCTCTATTGGAGTAGTTCACATGTTTTTTCTAAAGTTTAGCCAACAATTACTGTGAGAAAAACAGTCAATATTTTAGATGTTGACATCGTACTGTCCACTACTCAATTTTTCGTTACTTTGCTACTGTGGTTCAAATTTATCACGCACTCGCTGGGATAGTGTATGGAATAAAATTGCAAGGTACAGTCGAGTAGATTTTCTGCTTAATATAGTGTGCTTGCACAGAAGGTGAAATGCGGTAAAATTTGCTCGTGAGGAAATAGCTCCGACTGTGACGCCGGCCAATTGCGCGCGCAAAATGCCGGCAGTGATATCGCAGCTAATTGTTCACGCGCAAATTTTACCGCATTTCATAAACTGTGCAAGCACACTATATTAAGCAAAAAATCTACTCTGCTGTAGTATTACCTAACTGTACGCAAACGTGATGCAAATTCGACAGCGCTGGCTGAAATTCCCATATATTTGTCCGCTTAAACAGATGAATTCCCCAGAGGATAATGATATTATATTACTTTGTCTTTATTATATTGCGAAATTTCAAAACACAAGTTTTTTTCGTTCTTACAAGGGAAGGACACCAACTCAAGTCAACGATCAAAGACGAGTTGTGTATCTTTAAATGTGCCTTCAAACGCTGCTTTCAAATCTGCTTTCCTTTCCTGCATAACAACTCTCCGAAAGAAGTTATGAGCGTTTGAATATTGAATTTGTTCAGCTTCAAGTAGCATAAAACTAGCGGAAACTCTACAAAATCTATGCAAAATTTCAATGGCTGCGTTTCTTTATCGTATTGAATATACTTGCTACAAAATCAATTACCCAGTTTCAAGCGTTTCTTTAGAGATTTCCGTTAATTGTCACTTAGAGTTAGACAAAATTGAACATTGAAACCTTATAACTTCGTAGCATGCCCATATCTCGCATCGGTGTGGGAGAAATCTGAATCTAAGGGTATCATTTGATTCCGTTCGAAAAGTTACATCTTCTAATACATAGAGGCACCTGTTAAAATATGGTGCACGGCAGGTATCCAGATTCCATAGCACACTGATATCGTGCAAAAATGTGCAAGGATTTGCGATCTATCAGGCAACTGTGCCTACCGTGATCAAACAGGCGACTTATATGGCAGAAGTTGGCCGTGCCAAGCTGATTTAAAAGGTGTACCTATTCAAATGTCGCCTATTTTGAAGCGAACCACAATATAGTGATGTCACTTGAATCAGGTAAACATCACATTTTTTTTATAGAAATTATGAGTGGTGTCGTATCTTTCGCGGCTGATTTTATTCGAAAACTTACATCAAACATGCTTGTCAAAATGAACTGCACACACGCAATATAGAGGGCTGAGGGCTTAGGGCTTCACCGCGTTTCAACTTTCTAGTCTAACACAAACCAATTCTCTGAAAGAATAACATATGCGGTATAGAACTGGCAGAGTCAATAGGTTATTTCTTGGCTTGTTTAGTGATATTATCGTATTTCTACATCTGAAGATGCGTTACTGTCATTGTTCAGCTTGTTTGGCAAATATCGTAAACGTAGCACATTGTTTGAAATAAACATCGTATACAATCTCAAGGATGTCTATAATGCAATTTCAAAACAAGATGACTCAAAGGCACACTTCTTCATGAACTTATTTGCCCAAGTATGCATAAAAGGATACAAAAAATACCTTTGATCTAATTTTAATTAGTGCTGAAATCTCACATTTCCGCATCGAAATGCCACAAGATCGACCCATTCTCCGGCGGGCTCCCCCCCCCCCTCCGGAGAATGGGCCGCGAGATTTTCAAAGTTACTTATATGGGTTATAAAAATGTGCAAGTGACTTGTTTACACTTGTAAATAATCAAAATAATTTTTGAAAATTTTTAAAAATTCGAATTAGCCTGGCTGAGGCCACGCCCCTTTCCAGATTTTAGGGATTGGAGACCCACGAAAATTTTGAGAAGCAATCCTAAATTTTTTTCGGAGTGCGTGGCTAATGCCACGCACCTTCATTCGAAATAAATTTTTGTCGCCCCCTCCCTCCCGAGCGGATATCCTGGGTACGCCACTGATTGGCATATACCTCCATTTGAATTCAAATTTTTTGAACACAAACAGAATCAAAACCAATTTTTATTCTAGCCTTCGAAACATTGAAGCACACCCTGCGAAAAAAGAAGAAAAACTTGCTATTCTTTTCTTCATGGTTTCACTTGTTCATCTATCTTCTCTATTCGAAAGCTCTCAAGTTTGTGTGGTTTCGCGCACTGTTGTCCGTATGTTATGTCACACCAGTGCATCACTTCTGCTTCGCGGAGGCTCGCACTGGTTCTGTTATCTGTGTGCCTTATTCATTCCTCACAATAATGGCTTTGAAACTCACCGCGCAGTGCTGACTATCACGGATAAACCGTGAACAACTACTCAGTCCGAATGCTTTTTCATGTAGGCGCTATAGGCCCCGGGCAGACTTCACGCGATTTGATCGTCGCGACTGAATCGCGACGAGACAACTGTTACAACATCATTCCATGTCGATCAACTTGCATTCGGTTGTGATACTTTTCCAGCCCGAAATTTTTGAATGTGAAATGAAAATGAATGGAAATCTTGGCGATTTGGTCGCGACGATTAAGTCGCGTGAAGTCTGACCGGGGCCATAGGCAGGCGCTATACTCCTCGAGGAGTATAGCATGGCGACGGGCGATCGCCAATATCGTTGACAAAAATCGCTGATTTTACACGTATTTAATGCATATCGATCGTCGCCATGCTATACTCCTCGAGGAGTATAGCACCTGCCTAAGATCGGTAAACTCGCGTGGATGAAACTCATGGAAAAGAGCAAATGCAAATTCAAATTAGTTTTTGGATATATTATAGCATGATAGTTGCCATAATAACGACAAACACAATGAACTACATTTCTAAACAAAAATCTTAGCAAATGCTCAGCTAGCACCTTGGCAGATTGATCATTTATCAATCAAATCTTTTGGCACCGATTTCGTATTGTAATATACCTTTAATCACTTTTTTGGGCTGAAGTCCATGGCTTGCGTATCCACTTGTCGAACATATCCATAGCTTTGTAAAAAGTGACACTATGGACCCAGTTTTGCTGACCAGAAGCTGAGTGGATCCGTTTGTCTTACAGTTTGAGAGGACCACTCAACGGATCCTCTCGTACTTTTGCATGGTGACTTTCATGCAGGTAGAGGACTATATGTCGCCGAAAAAGGGCGGTTCCCGCGGTCATTTGCGACAAATACGCACCCTTGTACATGCGCGGACATGCGTTCCTGCAGGAAATCCGCCCGGGACTCTTCCACATTCGGCGACATATAGTCCTCCACCCCTTTCATGCTGGTAGCATGCGCTGTGCAAAATTTGGGCATAGGATGTTCGCTCAAATACGCTCTACGCTCTCATAACAGACAGACACACAAAAACACGTAAACAACCTTAGCCCGTTATTACAAGGTCTTGATTTCCTACTCACGAGCAATTTGTAAGATTTTCCCGGAATTTTGTTGTTTGCATACTAATTCCGTAAAATAATCTTAAGACTGATGCTGCCCTTAGGAAAGTCATTTGAGATCACCGCGGTATCTGCCCGAACGCTGATGCCCACCTGTCAGGTCAGTTGCATTCTTATAGCATGAAGGAATGGTTGTTCGTAAGTTTAATTCGCAAACCCCCACTGAGGCGCTCATTCAAATCATCTAATGTGAAGGGGCTGGTCAAAGACGCACTTTATATTGAAACAGGCACTTCTGCATATATACAAGGCAGTAATTGAATAAATTCTTTTTTTCCGTTTTGTGTGTTTCTGCTTCAGGAAAGTAAGCTCTGTCCCTAATCGTAATGCACATCAGATGCATTAATGCATATATGACCCTCCCTATTGATCGAGCTGCAGAAGTCAATGTGCCTTACAGAATGAGCCGCAAATGATTGAATAAACATTATTTCTAGCAACTACTTTATTAAGTCTAAGAAAGCATTTCTAAAGTATCGAGTCGCTTCATAAGCTGTAGAGTTTTCATTCTTGTTTTCACTGAGAGACGGTCGATTTGCGACAAGATGCTATATCAATGCTGAATCAGGCGTTTTTGCTAAAATGATAAGAGCTGAGCTTGCACTTCAAAATAAACCTATTGAATTCGATGAAAAGCTGATCCTGGTTTCTCAGCTGGAAAAGATGTAAACTTGAAGGTAAAAGGGAGCTCTGCCATTTATGGTCTATGAAAATTCGAGGGTGTCAATATGAGACATAGAAGGAGGTTATCTTAAAGGTTAACGGTTTAAGAAGGGTCCGGTTCGCTTCAATTCAATACGATCTCGGAAGTTGGTTAGACAACAGTTTTTGGACCAGAACCGTATCTAAAAATTTGGCTGAAAATATGACGGCAAGGTGGCAAAGGGTTGCTCGCAATAATCTGTATTTTGACAAAACTCTGTTATTTGATTTGCTTACGGAAAACTCTAAGAACTTATGAAACGAGTCCACACAAAATTTTTGAGTCACATCACGTGCAATTTGAAAGATAAAACATACACATCCTCGAGTCATTCGTAATTTATTGTGAAAGCTTGAAGACGGTGTACGGAACTTCAGGGCTTCCCCCTTCTCTGTTAGTGCAAACGTTTGATGCAAAAAACCGATAAGAGGTGTTCAATATGTTTGTGTAAACCTACTCATGCACAAACCTCAAAAAGAGTCGGAAGCAGCAGAATATGACTTACAGGGAATATAAGACTTGTTGTTGCGCAGTCTGCGGTACACACACGGAGTTACGAATGACTCGACGACAGTTTCAGTCTACGAGCTTAATTCCTAACACAAGCGTTTATCTCTACTCTTTCTATTTTACAAAGCCATCGTACGTTCCATGTAATCGCGGTTTTGCTTTGCCATCTGCCATACTACATCGCTTTGATTCTGGAACAATTTTTCGGTATTAAATAGTCACGCTGTTAAAATTCCATACCTTAACCTGTAACAGTGTTCTTTCCTCTTTCCTAAGCATCCAATAGCGACTTGCTTCATTTCTGAAAAGGAGACGATAGAATAAGTGCATGTACACTCGATAATGACATAATGTATACTAATTTCAAAAGTATGTGCACACTGTATGACATTAACTCACATGAGTTTTGCGTAGTTCAATTGAAACAACTTTTCCGATCGTAAACCCAACCTTATAGCTTTAAATTCTGAAAATAAGGAAATTCTTCCATTCTACGAAGGTCAAAGCAAGGCTTCGTTGGCTAGTATTGTAAAACACGCTCTGGCACATCAATTCCCGTGATTTTGAGTCCGGTCTCACGAACTTTAAATAGTAGCTCGTACACAATGTTTCAGTCTTGCATGAAAATGGTAAAGAGTTTTTCATGAAAAGGTCATTTCATAGGAAAAAACCACTCATTAAAATGATGCTCCTGCAAGAACATAGCTTAACACCAATAAAAAAAAACCATTGAAGGAAAACACAAGGAAAAATAAAACACAACCCTGCTGGCAAAACGTTCCATGCAATTTTTTTCAGAATCTTTGCATAAATTGCCCTGAGCTAGATACTATACAATAAGCAGTCAACTTCCAGGGCCCGGCACGAGGTCGGCAAATGACAAGCTGGAAATCGTTTTGGGGCCAAAAAGCAAAGGGGAAATCGTTTTTGCGGGGTCCGGGGCCGAGCACCGGAAAAAAATAGGTAGTTCATGCTCGCTACTTATCTTGACATGTTATGTGCCTCAACAGGCGAACACTGGAGTTCGCGCGCGTCAAACCGCGCCGTCGCTAATTGCCGCACCCGCGACGTCGCCCAAGCGATGCTATTTGTAACTGCATACATGACTAGTTCTCAATGTATGTGTAACGATATGGCACCAAATTTTGTATGCGAACGGAGAGAGGCTAGTGGAAACATAGTATGAAAAATTATGAAAAACTTATGTGAACGGAACGAGTAATTAGCATTTTTTTTTGAGAATTTCGCAAATTGGTAAATGAAGATGTGAATTCAACGGCTCGTTTGGAACGCGCAGATGAACGATATGATATGAAACTTGGTGAGTACATGCACACGGGCTTGCAGGGCTTAACTGAGGAGTTTCATCGAAAAATTATGTGACTGAAGGTTGTGGCAAACTTTTTTCTGAAGATTTTGCGCTACCAAAGAAGTGGAAAAATGGCTCGTTTGCAACGCAGAGGTAACGAAATCGCGCGGGTTTCGGTGTGCATATGCGCAATAGGACTAAGTAATAAAGTATGAAATATTATGAAAAACTTATGTGAATGAAGAGCGTGCTTAACTAATTTCCAAATTAGGTCGGCATTTGCCGACCTAACTCCCACCTGAGGTCGGCAAAACTCTCAAGCCACATAATTTTTTCAAAACTTTTACATAAATCTGTTGTACACCTAAAGTTTACTACATGGTGAAATTTTGGTTCCGAAACTCCTCGTCTTGTCCTTGTTAGAGCCCAAAATCGCATCAGCAGCCTAGCTTTCTAAGATAGAAAGCGCGCCCCAGTCAATCGATACGCGCGGGAACGGCGTCTCTCATTCCTATGACTGCGTTTCTTTGATATTTTCTCATTCCTTAATCATTTTTCTTGCTTATTTTTCTTCCTGTTTTCTATCTTGATCAAGCTGAGGAGTAATTTGAGGAATTGGAGCAATTTGGGCGCTTTTGAGCGCTTTTAGGCGAAGTGTGGCCGGTAATCTCGTCGCACAAGGATAAAACGTCATTTTTGGGCTCAAGGGGGTATTCGTAAAATTTATTGGGATCAAAGGGGAATTCGTTTTGGAAAACCTCGTTTGCCCACCTTGTGCCGGGCCCTGTCAACTTCGAAGCTTTTGCTTTTCTTTACGCCAAAACTCAAAGAGCAAAGGACGTCAAATGCCGCCCCTTGAGGAGGGTTCTTTTTCAAGCTGAACTCCATTCTCCGGCGAGAGTGTTCATGCAAGCAGTCCTAACTATAAGATTTACATGTTCATAATGCTTCCTACAGCAGATTTGTCGTAACAACCGTTCTTTCAATAATCAAATATGGAGGCACCATTCAAAAAGCTCCAAACGCCGTAAACTTGATTGAAATTAGCCTATAACCTGACGCACCATTTTTCAGAGTTGTTTGAATTTTTTTTGAGCAGCTACATTCACGATGCTCAAGTACTCTGGAGGGTCCTATTGTAGGTAACGAAAAGTACTGAAATGCTATCATTGGTTTGTTTCGTAGTACGAACCTAAATTGAGAAGGACATTGCAGAATGTGGATATTAGTGAGTGCACATATTTGGGAATTCCTGTGTATTTATGCTACAGATAACGCTTATAACGGTGACACTTTGAGATATGTAATTTTTAGAGCCAGGTGAGAGTTATGCATTCACTATTTTTTTGGTGATGCAGGAACTTCCACTATGTGAACTTCGATATGTTTTTTTCATAAAAGGCCGCCAAATGAGCAAGAACAATTTACCTTAGCATTGGTTTTGACTTGGGTAAGTCAGCCTGTTCATGCTCATTGTTCGCAGTTGACTCCTTGGATAACTGAAGATTGCTTCTGACGATGAATCATCAAATCATGCATAGATGCAATACCGTGCTTTGCAGCAAATTTATGGGAGTTCTCAAAGACTTCATAGATCTAGTACATCCATTAACTCCCACTACCGAGACCCAACAAGCTTGAAAGGGATCGTACGTGAAAAGGGCGTTGTAGTCTTCCAGTACTTTCTGCAAAAGAAATCCAAGCAATATTCAGTTCGAATCCTCTATATTTAACACATTGACGACCTTGTGCATACGCACGTATGCACGCCCTACTCCCGTTTAGCATTTTCGTGCATCCGCGCATATGCACGCTAGTTTTTTGGGTGTAAACGAAAAGTTTCAAGGTAACTTTTATGCAGGGATACTATTGGTGCCCTGATTGTCTTTCAGATCACAGGGCATTACGGCAGCTGTTCAGAAGTTTTGGCCGCAAAATTGGGTCCGTTTTTGATGTGGTAAATACATGTTAATTACATTTTTCCGAGAAGGTGGAAACTCTGTGTAGCTGTTTTGAAAGCAAACAAGGATGAATCAGGCGAAAAAACCTGTTATCACAACGCTTTTCTCGAAAAAGGATTGCTCAGATATAGCCATTGCATGGTTTATTGGAGGGAAAATCGAGGCAAAACCTTGATTTGTGTAAGTCCTATTGAGACTCTGTGATACACATGTTTCTCTGGACATAGTTTGCATGTTTTATGAATAAGCGTCAAAAAGACTCCCACATAATGTTTTCGTGCATACGCGCGTATGCACGGGCCAAATGCGTAAAGGACACTAGTGTGAGTTTCGTCCAAAATGGCGCGGTCGTCAACGTGTTGATGACGCATTATCCATTCGAGCTCACAACGTCGTCGTCTTGAAAACCCATTTTTCTTGGTCGCAGGATTCTCAAGCTACCAATCACGTTGAATAGATTGTCGAGTAAGCTCCTCAGCTGAAGGGTTCAGCATCAAAAAGTTCACCTTTTGATGGCTTATACCTCAGTATCATATGGTGTAGCTTTGGCTGGGTCTCGTTGAGGATCTTTCGTTCTTGTTCGTACCATCCATTTCAAAACCAAAAATCTGCAAACCATCGAGTAATGGGCTACAAACATTTCAAGACAGTTAAAATTATCGTAGTAATTTGATATAAGGATGGTGTGTTGGTACTGGTTTTCTGTTAGGATTGGCCATAAAGAATACCATGAAAGTCGATAACTATTAGGTTGTTACATAAATCGCGAGACTCTCTAGATTCTTACGGCGATAATTCATACATTTCACATTTTTAGGGACCCAGGGCACTATTTGATAGAGCAAAGCAAGTTCTATAAGATGCTGTGCAAAAGTTCGCACCGGCTTCGATCCCCCGTAAGTTTGAATCCAAAAACTGCGAAAAATTCATACCTTCGTCTAAAAAATTCCTACGTATCTCCAACTTGGTCACAAAAATTTCATACTACATCAGACACTCATATTTATCGTTCCGTAATTTTTCTCCGTTTGGAAATTAAGAGAACGAAAACCTTCATGTTTATTTGGAAACGGGTACAGTGTTTTCACTCATGTAATTGCTACAAGCCCTTAGGAGTATAACTGCAAATTTACAGCTTTACACAAGCCTTAGTTTTTGAGAAATATTGATTTTAGCATGAAAACCCGAGTGCGGAGGGCTAAATTCAGTAATTTTCAAAAACTAGGGCCTGTGGAAAGCTGAAAATCTACGATTATGCTCCTAAGGGATTGTAGTATACAATTACATGAGTAAAACCAGCATAGCTTCGCTTTTGTATGAACACGAAAATTTTCGTTTTCTCAACTTCTAAATGAGAAAAAAATTCAGAGCCTTACATATGCGTGTTCGATGTAGTGTCCAATTTTTGTGAACAAGTTGGAGAATCGTAGGATTTTTTTTGAATAAAGATATGAATTTTCCGCGATTTGAGCCTTCAGTACGACTCATTTTGGATGCTTGCTTACAGTGGGTCCAAGTTGGTGCAAACTTTTGCATACCATCTTTTAGAGCTTGCTTTGCTCTATCGAACGGTATCCTGTGGCCACGAACCCTAAGGGTTTCCACTTACCCCTGGAGGGTAAGTTTAACCCTCAGGGTTCATTGGCCGTATTCATCAACATAGAGTAGGGTTTACCACGGAACGCGATCCACCCGTATCGATCAGCGAATCTATGGCCGTACTCATCAACAAATCCTGAGGGTTAAACTAACCCTGGAGGGTTAAGGCGTCAGTTACGCGTGCGCTGTACTCACACCACAGAATGCCTAAGTACGTGCTAAATTCACTCTACACTTCTATTCTTTCACTGCTATAGTATTATAATTAACGAATAAACTTCTAACACTAGTTTTTATAAAACATCCCCAGCATATTTGCGCAGCATCCAATCTTACAGCGTGAGTATATTTTCATGTGTGCACTTGTGCCATGCAAGTTCTACTTTTGGGCAGTTCGTTTTATACCCAGCTTGTGCTACTGTTTTTTAGGTCAGTGGGTGTTATCATAGATGGGTTTTTTGTTTTGGCACTTGTCAAGTGGAATGCGCTATCATTTTTCCTCGTCGCATTCATTTGTCACCATAGCTAGAATTCTTTTTCTCGCGAAGTCAGTGTTTCCTGTACTTCGAATTTGAACATAAAACGAAGTCGAAACTAAATACTACAACAACAACTAATACTAAATACTACAATACTCGTTCGTTTTCCATAGAACTATTACATGCGAGTAAATGTTTGTATGAAGTGTTAGGATAGATTAACCTTGCTCTAAGCTAGGGTTGAATTTACCCTGATGAATCACGTAAGTTTTACCTCCAGGGTTAGTTTAACCCTCAAGATTCGTTGATGAATACGGGTTAATCGCTTTCGGGGTAAGGTTTGTTCTCAAGGGTAGATTTAACCCTCAGGGTTAAGCCTACCATGTGTTTCATGAATAGGGGTTAACCGCTTTCCAGGGTTTCCCGGGTAACCGCTTTCCCTGAGGCTTAAACTAACCCTCCAGGGTTAGTTTAAGCCTCAGGGTTCGTTGATGAATACGGCCACTAAACTCCTACTAAAAATGAGAACCATGACTTATACTATGGCCCTTATAGACATACCAAAGAATGTTACTTGCTACTGGCAAGAAATCTTAGTTGTTCAAAAACTTCATATGGAAAATAATAACAATGAATAATAAAAAATTTTAGAGATATAGAAAATAAGCATAAATGTCGTATATAACTAATAGGAGAGCTACCTGATCTGATCGCTAACAGCTGCGGAACGTAATTTGTTTTGGCCATTTTCTGACTCATTTATGTAGACTGCCTGTTAAAAAGAGATATAAGCGATGAATGTGATGAAGCAGTTATGACAAGAATTATATTACGCATATGATCAATTAGACGTTCCCTTTTGAACCTACATAGAGAGCTTCCATTTTTCTGCAGCTCCTTTTCGCCTTGACCTCCAAGTACTTTTGCGTCCATAATGTGTTCAAGAGGTCTCTTACAAGCACTGGGAGGTAACCCTAAAAATCTTTTCTGTTCTCAATTCGATAGAAGATATTGTCAGGTTTTTTTTGAACTAACAAGGGAAGGATACTAACTTAAATTTGCCTTTTGAGATGGGAGCATATGTTTGGAATCAGCTTTGAGCGCTGATTCCAAATATGCTGTTCCTAGCTGGTTAGCTGCTGTTGTAAGTAGCTAACGAATTTCTGAATGTCGTAAGACGGCGTGTATATAAGAATCTGCTCGAAAAAAGTGCTATGATGTTCAACTAGCAGCAGATTAATTCTTTCGATCTCAAGGGAGCAATATACAATTGCAAAACCACCTAGACGTCGACAACGCAGCATCAGTAGGTCGAGGAGCACGCAAACTTTGCATAGAAAAGAGACCATAACTCGCTTCAGAATAATGCTAAGCAGCTAGGAACAGCATATTTGGAATCAGCATTCCAAACTGATTCCAAATATCTCATCTAAAAAGGCGAATCTAAGGTGGTATCTTTCCCTTGTAAGATCACTTATGTGTAATCCACACTTGTTCCTTTATTTACTTGATAATGTACGAAGGCTGGACATAATGCAAGTCAGCAAACATGGGAAGCAACGCAAATGTTGATACTAAACATTGAGGCAATGGAACTCGAAATATAAGGACCGTTGAAACTCGGCTGCTATTAGTACAACCTATTGGTAAAAGCTCGACGCTTAGGCACAAGGAACTAGGCCAAGAAACTAGAGCAGATATGGGATGCAACCATGTGAGGGTGTCAATTACAACAAGGACTTGCAGGAATTAGCCAATTCCAAAATTATTATTTTGCTTTTATGGTGGTTGCATATACCAATATGCCTAACGAGTTCCAGAGCCAGAGAAAGGCTTGACCCATGGAACCGGTATTTATGAAGCTATTAGATTAAAGATCTCATTGAGTTAAGCCTACTCACTAGTCCGAAAGTCACTCAACGCATTCACTTGATAACGATATTATTGACAGGGTTGGGCGGAGCCGTGTTTGTCGGCTAATCAACAAAGTACATATCGTCAGTGGAGGGTAGAGAGCTCAATGGCTTGGGGTGGGGGGGGGGGGGAGGGAGAAATTTCTCCATTGATAGCAATGTCGTCGTAATTTCATGCTATCGTTTATCTTATGTTCTAGTTGGATATCACTTAAATTTGATTCCCTCGCTAAAGGCGCGCTACTTAAAAGCCTGTTAAATTATTCAATTTTCCCATGCTTTACAAATCAGACTCACTTGACCATTTACGCTTGTAAGCAGTTGCATGGAAGTCTTTGCTCCAAATGTTCCCAAATTGGAGCATTACTGTATTTCTAGTTAGGACAATCATTAGTTAAAAATGTTGTCCTCGATTTTACTATTTCGCATGCGAATCCTTCAATGCGTATGGCAAAGCAAGAACACACACAACGCACACACAAACACACACACAGCGCGAGACTGAGCGATGTTCAAGAAACCTTGTCCGAATTTTTTGAGGCGCCACTCCAAAGGTTGTGAGAAAGGAGCGGTAGCGCGTTACCAGTCTGATAGGTGAAGGTCGCTTATGAGAGTGAAGTTGGAGTGGCAGCCCTTTCATTGGCAAAAAACCCAACATATAGAAAAATTGAGCTGTCCTATCGTTCTATGGCCACCTTAAAAGTAGGTGAAACTATTTTTCAATGTACCAGCATTTCCGCATTCAAACACCTTCTAATCAGGAAAGCTACCTAACTTAGCTCGGCTTTTTGGCAAGGGAAGTACATTATCTGAGTCAGCTTCAAACGCTTCAGAATATGCTAATTCTAGCTGCCGTGCATCATTCCAAAGTTACTTATGGGCTTAATCCTGCGCAAAATTGGCATACTATTTAACATGGAAAACTGCCTGTAGGTAAAAATCCGCAAGAAAAAGGTGGTGAGATATAGAAATAACACAAATCGAATCTTTCCCCACTGAAAAGAAGATTAACGCAAATGTATTAGCACTTAGCTGATGATGCCGTGATGCCAGTGACCAATGAGTATGCCAATTTTGCGCAGGAAAAACCCATAACACTTGGGAATGATACGTGGCAGCTAGAAATAGCATATTTGAAATCAGCGTTTGAAACTGATTCAGAATACATATGCTCCTCGCCAAAAGGCCAAGCTAAGTTAGATGGGATCCCTTGTAAAATCTGCTGGCAAAGTCTTGATAAAAGATCTTTTTTATACGGATATTTTATTGCTGCTTTCAAGCAACAGTGTAGACTAATAACCATGACTCCCAACTCTGCAAGTGCGCATGACTGCACTCGAACTTCTCGAGACTCGATTTTTTGTCTTAGAGACAAGTCATGCCAGATGACTTGTCTCTAAGACAAAAATTGTCTTAGAGACAGTCTCTTATACACACGGTGTCCAAAAAATGTGCGAACTGTTCGATCGCTTATAACTCTCTTGTTTCTAACCGATCCTTAGATACTATTCTGTAAAGCTTGATTTAGCTTAGATCGTAGTTTGAAGCGAGTTACCGATGGAAAGAGTTATCAACGACCAAACAGTTCGCACATTTTCGGGGCACCCTGACAAATAGAATGGTGCAGTTATAACAAAACAATGATCAAACCGGATAACCAGGTTTCCATGTATATGTATTCATCTCTTGCGGTAACTGTGCCAACTGCCTTCTGCTTTCTTTAGGCTTCTTTCGTTGCTTTAAGACTTCCGACCGCTTATACATCATTACCGGATCTTCCATCGGTGAGCAACCGTTGGGTAGCATTATCATTGCATAAGACACAAGACGGCTGTACATCTTGAATAGAAATTGATGAAAGCCTTGGGGTTTGTTTATATTACTTACGGAGGGATTTGTAATGAACGATTGTAGTATATTGGCAGCACTGTAAGCGACCGAAAATACTACAGTCATACTGAAACAATCAGTATTTTGATCGACTGGAGTAAGCTAAAAACGTCCATGAAAGCAACTCACATGTTTAGAGTAGGATCCGTTACCCAATCAGAAGAAATTGCCAAAGTAATCCAACTTCCAAGTAGTAGCCAGGGTTGGAAAAACAAAAATACGTTACGATAACACTAAAACACGCTTTTTTGTTTCGGTATCTGAGTGCATCTTGCACCTTTTCTACGCTCCACTTCACTAGATAGTCTTCCCCAGAAAGAAAGCTGTCCATCTTCTGACGATATTGGGGGATGTTCTTCATCGTAAAAAGGCTAAAGTATAAGAAAGAAGAGGCTGCGAGGGCGGCACAGGTATCGACAAGGACGACAGGAAGCCATAAGCTTGAGGTTTCCTTCGTGAAGTGACCAAGGCAGCTCCATTGTGTAGCGCTCTGTGACAAGCCCTCTTTCTGCTCAAAATATTTCCGTATGATAATGTGTCACCAGACCTCATAATACTGAGCAAAAGCAGATACTAAGATAGATCCGCCAAAGACGACACCTATAAGCAAAGTTTGTCCCTGAAACATACAAGATAGTAATTTATTTCCCGTCTAATCTCTTTATTCACCGATAATCTCGGAATTTTAACATTGCGCTTCATAGGATTACTCCAGATATTTATTTGCTTCAAATACGTCACTTTCCATACATTCAAAGCTTCCATTGCAAGAAAACCGATTCCTAGACAACATAGTGTGTGCTTATAAAATTAATGTAAAATGCAAAGTTTTCGGAAACCTCCCACCTAGTGAATACATAGTTGTGATCATGTATGACCACATGTTGCAGTAAAATCGGGACAAGTCGAATAAGCCTGGGTGGTGGAAGAGCAGCACTGTCAGTCCCGCAATGCAAAGGACGAAGGAGCGCAGGTTTTGGTAGTAAACTTGCGTGTCCTTAAGCAAAACTGTGGCAGTCACATTAGCGGAATGTGCTTCGAAACCACCAACCCTTCCTGACTTCGGAAAATACAGTTTCATTGCTCCTTTCACGACGAGCGTTGTAAACTCACTCAGGGTTAATACCGTTGCACTTCCTCTAACTGAATTTATTATGCAACTCTGAAAAACTATGCTTGACGTTCAAGGAAAACTTCCTAATTCACTACTTTTTTTCCCCTTTCCCATCTCGCTGCTTTCTCATTTGTTTAGATGTGTGATTTATGAGTTACAAGCTGGCGACTTTGGATCTGATAGGAACAAGATATCGCTCAAGCAAACTTAGGCGTTTCATGCCTCATTACGATTGTCAAGATAGCGCCTTAAACCGTGCTTCACAGATTTTTGATTTTTTCAGATCTTCACAGAAGTGTAGTGAAACGTGTGGTGAGCAGGAAATGTTTTCGGAAAAAAAGAAAATGAACCCGCAAACTGTAAGTATCGTAACTTCGCCTCCTCTTGCATTCCATTCCGCCCACCCAGAATTGCAGTGACGCCTTCTGCCAGGTAAGCGAAATCGTTTACGCAGTATCACATACTTTGGAAGTGTTCCGCGGCCGACCGTTTTTATGCTGCATGTGACGAGGGCAGCGCCGGAGTATTCACGCTTGTCACAATAGGTCTTTTGAGAAGGGGAGGCATTATAAGTTCTCTACAGTCGAGTAGATTTTCCGCTTAATATGGTGTACTTGCACTGTAGGTGAAATGCGGTAAAACTTGCGCGTAAAAAATTAGCCGCGCCAATAGTGCCCGCATTCTGTGCGCGCAAGTGGAAGGCGTCACAGGTGTAGCTATTTCTTCATGCGCAAATTTTACCGCATTTCACCTACACTGCAGGCACACCATATTAAACGGAAATTCTACTCGACTGTATATATTCTGCATTTCATACTCGAAAATGAAATTCCACGGAAGGCCAAGACTGGCAAAGATTGTTAGGTTGTTGTTGTTGATTTATCAGCTTAGGCTGTTTGTTTTCTTTTCTTAAAAAAACATGCTCAATTGATTTGAAATTCTGCTCAAAGTTTTTATCATAAACCTACAGTGACAAAGGGAAATTGGTGACTAGTATCTTATAACTGAAGCCAGCTTTACAGAATGGTATCTAGCTTAAAGCTCAAAAAAATTTCTTGGAGCAGAGTTTTACCGACCGAACAATACGTCCTTTTGATAAGTTCCATTTTCTACGAAAAGAAAAATGCTAGGTAGAAACCAAAATTATCCTTTCATAATACAATTCAAGAAATCTTTGCATCTACAAGGAAAGACTTTGCGTTGCCTCAAAATATCTATTGGTTTCCACCAGGCATTCATTTTAAGTCGATGAATTTCGATGTTTTTGTTTGTTACAAATCGTTGTGCAAAATTTTGAGATTGTTTCCGTTGTATATCACAAAAGGCATTTGATTCTTTCATGTTGGTTCTATTGCTAGCTTCTTTCGAAGGAAAATGGATAGAGGGAGTCCGTCTCGAGCTGTCTGCGCCATTCAGTAACGATATTATACCAAATCGCGTTAAAAAAACCTGAGTGGAAGAAACAAAACACCCGCCCTTGAAGGCTTTAGCGACGCTGCTTGCCATGCAACACATTGGTCTATGATAAGATTTAACTACATTGTGAAAAATAGTTCACAGAATTTGGACGTTAAGCGAATGATCTTAGTTTCCACATCTGATTCTATCGTTTCAGTCATGCATACCGTGCAATATTTTGTGGTACATATTAAGTAATGAATAGGGTTCGCTGCTGTTTTCATTTCCTTGATCCCTTATTCATGGTGAAAGGGTAAAGTGTTTTCCGGCAAAGTTTATGAACGCTCCGCATGCAACATTTTTTTTGAAGTTAGCCCTTTCTGAATTGCAACCTATTCTGCATTATTCAACAAATGTCCTCAGATTATCAGAGTTTCTTCATATACGGCAAAATTTTGAATTTTTCAAAATTTTTTTACATCTTTTCCATCTGTGCTCAAGTTCTTAGGCATTCTCAGAAAGGTGATATCATTGGCAAACTCTGAACTTACCTCATTCTCAGCAAATGCAAATGACAAGTTTGACTTAGCAAATTCACAAGCAGCTCCACCATAACCCTCACGACATTCGCAGTATGCCTGAAATTATCTAATCAGACAGTTTAAAATCAAATCCGTCCATTTTCTGCCGCTTAAACTGTAGATTGCTGTGCCTATTTGTTCATTGCTCCAATTGAATAACCAAGTTTCAACAATTTTTTCATTGCTTTTTCTTAGTCTCATATGCACGTACATACCCTTTGGGGAGTGGAGGAGAGCTGAGAGGGTACGCGCCGTATCTTGTTTTTGAATATTTGTACTTTTTCCTACCTATCTTATAAAGATTCTCATACCCTATTCGGTGAGCGTTTACCAGCGGGTATCTAACGAAACACCTATTCCCAGCTATCAGATCAGATCACTCTAGCTCGTTTGAGAGCTTCGACCCACAAATTCTACAAAAAAAAATTTTTTGAAGCGATGTCACCTCAAAATTTTGATAATCTCGCAACAACTATTCGGAACTCAAGCCTTTTTGGTGAGAAACAGCTTTAAGAACCTTCATGAGCACCCACCGCACTCTTTTTGTAGAGTTAAAATTTGGATCGTATGATAGCGAAGGTAACCCTGAAAAACTCCAAAAAATTAAAACTCAGTAAATTCTTTATGAATTAGAATTTTATGATTTCTATGATTTTGATGGTGCAAAGATCTTTTTATTTTCAGAGCCACTCCTGACTTATCTTCTCCCAAACAGACTCGCTTTCATGCATCGATGAAATTGAGATGGAGGAAGCAGTTATGGAAAAAGACTTTCCACCTTCCCACGAGAATCCTTAGGTACCGAAATTTCATGGATGAGCATGTGACCCACTAGCGGAAGGTCAGTAGCTGTGGTTTGCTAATTAATAAACATTTTGTACCAAAACAGTTGCTTTCACCCCGAGTTCAAAGTTGAGTATGTGATCAGCAAAAAACTGTTTTTTGCTGTTCTGCTCACTGCAGAACTTATGGTTCACAGGCCCCAGCTCCTAAAGGAGCTAGACTGAGGTGTTCTAGCAGCTGGGAATAGGGTTGTTAGGTAATTGCTGCTAAAGCAAATAAGGGTCATGGTCTAGGGTATACCACTAACTAACGGCTGCGAAGTCTTCCGGCCTCGGCCAAGCACCTAACGCCACGCACCCGCGCGAAAACGGCGAAAGAGGCTTTAACGCGGGAGAAATTTAGCAGATGGGAGGGGGGGGGGGGCGCTTCCACTTTGTGAATTCACTCTCTCATCTTCAAGTGCAATTTCTCGCTTCCGCTAGCCCTAATATCGCAGCCGGGCAAGTAGGCGTGCGTGACTTGAAATCGGAACCGAGAAAAGCGCTCTTAAATCTGAGGGAAGTGACTTAACAGAGAAAGAGACCTGACCTACCTGCTAAATTCGCTCCTGCGTTAAAGACCTTCTCACCTTTTCCGCGCCCTTCAATTTGCATTTTCGGTTACAGCATTGCGGATAGGCTCACGTAAGCATAAAATTCTCAAAATCGACTTTGTCTTCAGTGGGCACATAAGATTTCGGTTTCGGTCAACGTTCTTGCATGTCATTCTGATATATAGTGATTACTTCATACCTGGTCTATACAAGCTCAATTCCTGATTTTCTTCAAAACTATTTTGTGATTGGACTTGAGCTGACTTATTGGATGTTTTTTTTTGTTTTATTCTTTGTGTTTGTTCCTGGGTATGTGTTCAGTCTCAAAAAAGAAGTAGGACGGGTTAAGCGCATGTAATTGGATCATAACTTTATGACTTGTTCTGCTTGGAATTTAACAGTAAAATGAATGCAGCTCTTCCTTAATGTGCATGTTTGCTGCTGAAGCGATTCAAATTGAGATATGCGAAGATTGAGAAATTTCGGCCAGAAGCCCACCGCAAGGGCAGCGCTTTGCTACCCTAATTTCGATCAGATTGTTTTGAAAGTTTTACATCCCATACCAAATTTGGTGCCCGCTACATTTGCACTGACAAGGGAGAGTTCCCAAGTCAGCTCGGCCAACCCGGATGAGTCATATAACACCGCAACCGGCTTGAAACGCTGATTCCAAATCTCCTTTCCTTTTCTGCGGAACAACTCTCCGAGAGAAGCTATGAGCGTTTAAATGTCTAAATCTGTCATGTTTAAAGTGGCTCAAAATCAGTTGAAAACTGTAAAACAACACCTAACGGAATTTTACTATCTGTATTCCGTCCTTGTAATCAATATACTTGATACAAAACTGATAAATCACTTTCGTGTGTTATTGTACAGATTTCGCCAATTTTAAGCCACTTAAATCATGACAAATTTAGACTTTTAAACGCTCATAACTTCTCTCGAAGAGTTGTTCCGCAGAAAAGGATAGCAGATTTGGAATCAGCGTTGCAAGCCCGTTCCGGTGATATATGACTCATCCGGGTTGGCCGAGCTGACTTGGGAACACTCCCTTGTGAGTAACGTATCTTCACGCCTTTCTTCAGAGCTTCATATAATCTTACATCGTTGCCGATATTAGCTCTCCTGCACCTGCACCTATGAGTCTGAATGCCTTGTTTCTGTACAACTTCTTCTTTGCTTTATGCCGCAAAAACATTTCCAGCTTTACAAACGCCAAGCGCCTTTTATTGGACGATGAGCAGGTAAAAACGTCCTAAACACTAACTTGATAGATAAGTGGCGTTAGTCCCGCAAAAATGTTTTGGGAAATGCATCATTATACCTCCTTTGCTGTTTCTTTTTCTTAACTTTACTAAATTGCGTATAGAGATACCAATAATTGATTTTCAAGCAATTATCTACCAGAAAGCTCTGGAAAGTTGGAGGGTGATCCTTTTCAAATGTTGCAATTTGCAGACTCTAAGAATAGCATCTTTTTCTGACAGACGAAGATGCACTTATACCGATGTGTAACAGCAGCACTCTTGTGACCGAAAATCTTGTAGAGAAAATTCTGTATTTGTTCTTTTTTATCGTTTCGGTTTTGTTCTTTTGGATTATGGTCTTCTAACGTTTTTGTTCTCACTACAAAAGAAGCTTTAAATATGTCGTAGTTACCCGATCAACAGCCGATACACATGTTCCATTGGGTCCACATTGCAGGTTTGTAAGCTTACATTGATTAGGTGATCTCCAGCACGTATGACCCTATAGTTTTGTAAGCTTAAATTTAATAAGAAATGTTTCAGAAGATGATAAATTGCAAATCAACAACTGAGCTGCTTTGAACTTACGGCCCAATTCGATTTACATGTGCACCGGTACCCTCCTTGTACTAGAGAACAGTCGCTGGTACCCAGCTCATGACATTCTTCACAGGACTTTTGTATTGACGTAGACATTTCCAAGTCTTCCAGCTCTTCTTCGACATTGTTTAAATCTAAATTACTGCGGACGAGGTGGTTTGCGGTCTTGAGTCCATTGTAAGTTTATTCGAGAGACTCTTTGAAAAACGCACGGAAGAGGGGGCTATTTTGTTGATTTTTGCACATCAGGTATCTTCAACATTGCCGTCTTCTAATGTGCGGAGGTTCTCTCAAATTTGTAAAAATCGAAGATTATGAAATAATAAGGAAAGGAAGACAAACAACAACAATTAGCAGAAGTGACATTGCAATAGCACAGAGTCAAATATATTTGAGTCTCTTTACACAGCATATAGAATCGCAATTGAAAGGTCATGATTGTTTTAGTCGTGTTCATGGGATGAATCTTGAGCACGAAAGTTTGAAAAGCATTTTGAGAAAAAATAGATATGAGTGTTTGTCCTAGTCTCAGATCTTCGCTGCAAGCTGAAATGATATTTGGAGGCGTAGTTGTAAGTTTAATAATCCAACGTTTTTGACTCTGAAGCAGGGCCCGGCACGAGGTGGGCAAACGGGGTTTTCCAAAACGAATTCCCCTTTGATCCCAATAAATTTTACGAATACCCCCTTGAGCCCAAAAATGACGTTTTATGCTTGTGCGACGAGATTACCGGCCACACTTCGCCTAAAAGCGCTCAAAAGCGCCCAAATTGCTCAAATTCCTCAAATTACTCCTCAGCTGGATCAAGATAGAAAACAGGAAGAAAAATAAGCAAGAAAATGATTAAGGAATGAGAAAGTATCAAAGAAACGCAGTCATAGGAATGAGAGACGCCGCTCCCGCGCGTATCGATTGACTGGAGCGCGCTTTCCATCTTAAAAAGCTAGGCTGCTGATGCGATTTTGGGCTCTAACAAGGTCAAGAGGAGGAGTTTCGGAACCAAAATTTCACCATGTAGTAAACTTTAGGTGTACAACAGATTTATGTAAAAATTTTGAAAAAAATTATGTGAACTGAGAGTCTTGCCGACCTCAGGTGGGAATTAGGTCGGCAAATGCCGACCTAATTTGGAAATTAGTTAAGGAAACTTTTCATTCACATAAGTTTTTCATAATATTTCACACTTAGTTACTTAGTCCTACTGCGCATACACACACCGAATCCCGCGCGATTTCGTTACCTCTGCGTTGCAAACGAGCCATTTTTCCATTTCTTTGGTAGCGCAAAATTTTCAGAAAAAAGTTTGCCACAACCTTCAGTCACATAATTTTTCAATGAAACTCCTCAGTTAAGCCCTGCAAGTCCGTGTGCATGTACTTACCAAGTTTCATGCCATATCGTTCATCTGCGCGTTCCAAACGAGCCGTTTGAATTCACATCTTCATTTACCAGTTTTGCGAAATTCTCGGAAAAAATGCTAGTTACTCGTTCCGTTCACATAAGTTTTTCATAAATTTTCATACTATGTTTCCACTAGCCTCTCTCCGTTCGCATACAAAATTTGGTGCCATATCGTTACACATAAATTGAGAACTAGTCATGCATGCTGTTACAAATAGCATCGCTTGGGCGACGTCGCGCGTGCGGCAATTAGCGACGGCGCGGTTTGACGCGCGCGAACTCCAGTGTTCGCCTGTTGAGGCACATAACATGTCAAAATAAGTAGCGAGCATATTTCGGGGCTCCGCCCCGGGCCCCGCAAAAACGATTTCCCCTTTGCTTTTTGGCCCCAAAACGATTTCCAGCTTGTCATTTGCCGACCTCGTGCCGGGCCCTGCTCTGAAGAAATTAGTTGAACCTTTTATGGATAAGAGGTTTGCAAGGATATACTACGTAAACAGCGTTCGAAATTATGCATGTAAATTCCTATCAACGCCTACATTTTACTTGGAAAGAGTTCTCAACACATTTTTTCAGTAGTTCTGGATTTGAAAACAGCGTTCGTTGAATGATCACAGTACGAAATAATTAGGCAAAATAATTATGCACAGATAAAGAAAACATACCATAACTGCTGCAATTCACAGTGGGATTTGGAAGCAACGATCCCCCTGCGTTACATTTCACTGTGATATTTAGTAGATTTCCGCCATCATCGCAAGGAACACTCAAAAAATCGGTTATTATTTACACTGCATTTACGAAATGTTATGTCAAACAGCAATCTTCTCCCTACTGGTTTAGAAAAACTTTACTATAATCTTGCTGTTTCCGTTTCGTGAATTTGAACAATTCGTTCATATTGAACAATCAATTTTGAACAACAAATTTGCTTCAATACAGAGTACGTCATTATCAAGGCAAGAAATACACTGCTTGAATGAAACAAAGGTTGTTATGTAAAGTATGTCACAGCCACGAACGGGAACCTAGCTAACTGAGTACAGGCCCGCGTTTCGTAGAACTACATCTGAAGGTATTGGCGTTTAGAAGGTCAATAGTACAGGTGATCTGAACTAGAAACTTGATAGAGGTTGCATAGGGTGAGGTGACGACTGCCCCCTACGCATGCTATAAAATTGCAAAGTGAACTGACAGTCGACCATCCGTCTGACTGTCGCGATCAACAGGATCGCTCCTGTAGATTATCTTACTGCAACCAAATGGCGAAAGGTGTGAACGAGGAGAAAATAGTCCTTCAAACTACTCCTGAGTAACCGATAACACATGTCAGTTTACGACCGAACATCTCGGAAGAGAATCTAGTGAGCAGACACACTGGCTGACGCGCAAGACCTCATAAGTGCAGTCGCATCTCTGCTATATATCATACTATCATACCACAGATCATAATTCTCTGACTAAAAGACATGAGCACGTTGCGTAAGTCTGACTAACAATTTATGATTGCGTTATAACACTTTTGGTAAATCTGTAAGGAATTTGTGCAAAAACATGTTCGTGCTCGTTAAACAGCGCGAGTTTCAATTTCCTTTCATAAAATTTTAATAGTAATTCATTAAAAGGTAAGGAACTCTTCAACTTTTTGATCAGAACTGGCAAGGCTTGCTCGTGCCCCCTAGTCGGGGAGTGACTGATAAATATGAATGATTGGCAAAGGCGTGCTGACTCGTACACGTGCATAGACGTGGCATTATCAATGTTATCATCATAAATAGGATAGTTACTCAAATGGGCTGGCTGATTATGGTAGGCTTAACTGAGGTTTTCCATGGTTGAGATCGAGTGAGGCACCTTTGTTACGGGCTCACGTGTAAGGTATGAAGAATCACTTCGAACAGTACGCCTGACGGACCACATGTATGTTCCAATGAAATGTTAAAGGTCGCTCGAATGGCTGACTGTCTCTCTGTATGTCTGTTTGTGTACGTATGTTCCGAATAGAAACTTCCATTTCTGAACCGATCCGGACCAAACTTGGCACACATACAGTCGAGTAGATTTTCCGCTTAATACAGTATGCTTGCACAGAATTTGACATGCGTAAAAATTGGCGCACTGAACAAGTAGCTTCGACTATGACGCCAGTTGCGCGCGCCAAATGCCGGCAGTACTGGCGTGGCTATTTGTATTTTTCACGTGCAAATTCTACCATTTTATCTTATGTGCAAGCACACCATATTAACCGGAAAATCTACTCGACTGTAAACTTCGGAGACGGGCGGCTGTCACAGGCTACTTTTTATCATCGATCGATATCGATTTTATTTTATTTCATTTTATTTTATTCTGTCATTCATTTCTGCTGTCACGCTGAGCGGTTCTTTCATTCATTCGCATCAATGGCCACTACCTCCGTACCGCAACTTCCGAAAAAACAGAAGCCTTCTTCTTCCCTGGTAACCAAAGCCCTTCCACTGATGGAAGAAGAAGCAGTCGAGCTCCTAGAACGTATTCATTCTATTATTCGTACAAAGGCCCCCGAAGCTATTCCACTACTGGAGAACTTTGTCAGTAAGTTGCCTTCACTTACCAACAGACTTGTGGAGACTGAACAGTGTGATAGATCTGTTGTAATTTATGGTGTTTCCAAAGGGGATTCTGCTTCACCAGCTCTATTACGCCAAGAACATACCGAAAACTTTGTTCTCGGTATGCTCAATACCTTGGATGTAGAATGGCGCCCTACCCAAATATATAGAATGGGGAAGGCTAGAGAGGGGAAGCCCCGGTTAGTGAAATGTGTTTTCCCCAGTAGATTTTTCGTAAAGATATGCTCTCTAAATGTCGTCGGCTCAAAAACTCTGAGATCTACAAAAACGTTTACGTTCGGAAATCAATGACGCTGAAGAACGGGCACAAGACAGAGAGCTTCGAAATACTGCAAGGGAATTGAACCAAAAGGGAGGGTAAGCGGACTTTCACTGAATATAAAGGAGAGGTCATCAAGGCCACTGATATCCCCCATAAAAATATTTCAAAAAACGAATTGCAAGGCGTGCTATCTTTTGAATGCTCGTAGTGTTAAAAACAAAATCACACACCTTCATCATTTTCTATCCATCATTAAACCAGCACTTCTACTTATTACTGAGACATGGTTAAACTCAGATGTGACTGATGGTGAACTATGTGAAAATCTTCCCTATGTGCTGCTTAGAAAAGATCGAAAGGGTAGAAAGGGTGGAGGTATATGCGCTATTATACATGATACAGTGCTTTTCGAAGAAGTAAAATTTACTGTGAAAGGTTTATCTGCTGTCGTCATCTGCTTCGACTTTATATTGAATACCCCAACTCAGGCTGATAATTGCCGATTTATTTTGGTCTACGTCCCCCTCAAAACAGTGCAGAGCAGGATGATATTCTTCTTTCTTTGATTTCTGATCTGGTTTCCTCCTGCCGAGTCAAAGTAGCATTGGCTGGTGATCTGAACCTCCCAATTGATTGGAGTGATCGCAGCGCCTCTAACGCCATAGTAGAGAAATTTCTCTCGGAGTTTGATGCTTTGTCTCTTAAACAACGGGTTGATCTTCCAACCGGGGGAGATCACATACTAGATGTAGTGCTGACCAATTCTGCTTTTATTGAAAATGTTTTCATTGCACCGCCATTGAGTACTTCCGATCATAATATAGTGGGCTTTTCCATTTCGATGCCTGAACAAGAAATTCACCTTTTTCTTTCATTTGATTTTAGACGTGCTTATGTCAACAAAATCAAAACTATGCTGTCTACCATTGATTGGTTCAAGGTATTTGGAAACTTCACAGATGTGAACGATGTTCACTGTCGTTTCCTCTATATCTTACATGACATCATGAGAAAAAATATTCCTATGAAAGAAACGAACGCCCAATACCTCCAACAGATACCCTGCTCATATTCTCAATCTTTTTGAGCAACGTCAAAGATTCTATAGTTCGGCTTACCCCTACACCGCCCACATTACAAAGCAGTGGCGTACAGAGGGGGAGGGGCGGGGGGGGGGGGCGCCCCCCCCCCCGACAATGGGTCGCGAAATTTTTTAAAGTTACTTATATGGGTTATAAAAATGTGCAAATGACTTGTTTATTTTTGTAAATAATTAAATTAATTTTTAAAAATTTTTAAAAATTTAAATTAGCCTTGTAAAAAAATTTTTTCGGGGGCGTGGCTGACGCCACGCCCCCTTTTCCCAGATTTTAGGGGTTGGGGACCCGCAAAAATTTTGAGAAACACTCCTGAAATTTTTTTGGAGTGCTCGAAAAAATTTTTTGTCCCCCCCCCCCCCCCCGAGCGGAAATCCTGGGTACGCCACTGTTACAAAGATATGGTACGCCACTGTTACAAAGATATAAGTATAAACTTGACTATCATTTTAAGAGATACACAGCCCATAGAATCAAAAGACTTGGTAAGAATAAACATATGAAAGATATCATCTCTTATATCAGACATAAAACGAAGTGTTCACCTGCTTTGCCAGTCCTTGTCGGAGACGATGTGGCAAAATACAGTACAGGCTTTGAAAAAGCTGAGGCCTTTGCAAATTTCTTTGAAAGTACATTCACAAAGCACTGTGAATCTCCTACCAACCTAACCGAATTTACAGATTTTGTTTTCGAATTGCCTGTTATCACACCTGAAGTTGTTTACAAGTATCTGAAGAGCCTCAAACCATCATAGTTGGTGACATCAGATGGTGTACCTCAAATGTTTTTCAAAATTTTTGCAGCGCAGCTTTCTCAGCCTTCAACACATATTTTCAATATATCACTTATGACGAGTGAGATACCTTTTCCTTGGAAGGCATCAGTTGTACGCCAATTTCAAAAGGAAAAACATCTGATCTCATATCGAATCACCGCCCGATTAGAATACTGCCAGTCCCCTTCAAGGTAATGGAGAAGATTATCAAAAAGCACTTCCTAGAGTGGATAGAGCGTATCAATGTCATTCCTAGCGAACAGTACGGCTTTCTCTCAGGCTCCTCTACTTGTGCACAGTTAATAGAATGTACTCATCTATGGAATAATGCGCTGAGTCAAAATAAAAAAGTCGATGTGGTTTACTTTGACTTCAGTAAAGTTTTTGATACGGTTTGCCACGAAAGCCTTTCGGTGAGATTACATAGCATTGGAATACGCGGGGGTCTGCTCAATTGGTTTCGCTCGTATCGTAGTGAGAGGAAATTGATAGTACGCTTTTCTCAAGATTTTTCTTTCGCTAGAGAATGTCCTTCAGGTGCTCCTCAGGGAGGCATTCTCTCCCCTATACTCTTCCTCATTTATACCTATGATCTTCCCGCTTTGAAAACAGATACAAGAATATTCGTCCATGCATATGATGCTGATGATGTTAAAGTCACAGCAATTTATGGCAAGGACGATAAAGTTGAAGTTCAAAAGGCTCTCAACAAAGCGGTTGAACGAATGTTCGAATGGAGTCGATATTGGCACCTCAAAATCAGCTTTCATAAAAGTCACCTCTTCCCAGTAGGGGTTGATAGTCTGACAGTATTAACAAGGATCTTGGCCCGATGATAAGTGTTGAGCAAGTACGCGACCTTGGAGTTGTAATTTCTAGTGGCTTAACTTCAGTAATCATATCGATGCAATGGTTGCAAAAAGCTTGAGGGTATTTCATTGTTTATTCAGAAACATATACAGCACTAATGTGTTTCTGTGGATTAGGCTTTACAAAATGTTTATTTTACCTTTAGTTGAGTATTGCAGCCCCATCTGGTGTCCTTACCTCTCCAAAGATATAGCAAAAATTGAAAACATGCAAATAACATTTACTAGAATACTTTACTCTCGGGCTTTTCCTAATAAAAACTATCCTTACACTCTTCCTCCATATAACATTTGTCTCCAAAAGCTTAATTTAAAAAGTTCATACTACAGAAGAGTTCAAACAGATCTCATTTTTGCACTCAAAATCTTCAAAGGGGAACTCCGCCCAAAACCCTCTACTTTCTGGCGCTTTCGTCCTGTTTACGGAAGGCGCTCCTTCATCGCTTTTTGTTATCCTAAACTACCTACATCACATCGTCTGCGCAGGTTGAGCACATTTGCTTTCAGAACAGCCAAATGGATTGAAAGTCTATCCCCTGAACTTCTACACCAGAAAAATTCTGTCAACTTCGGAAAAGCACTGTCAAAAGTCGACATACTTCAACTACTGCAGATACCAGACGTCAAATGATAGCACTGTATTTTGTTATCGATTACTTCTTGCCTCTTTTCTCTTTGAACTTCTCTATTCTTTCTGCACTTCGATTATGTTAACTACTCTTTTCGTGTGATATCTTATATGAAGCTAGCACTTGGTTACCTTTCGGTCTGTTTTCGGTTATCTAAAAGCTTGAATCACATGCCCGAATTAGACTTTCATATTTCCGAATACACACCTTTGCCCTTTTTGCCTGTGGAGGTTGCGGAACCTGGTGGCGTTGGCAGGGTGGATGCTCGGCGAGCGGGTGCACTGATGGCCCCCACCAATGCGCCCGTTCGGGTATGCCGGCGGGGGCTGCCAGTTTATCCATTTGCCTGGCCTCCGCCCTGTCCATGCTACTGGTCTGTACACGTCTGTTGGCATACTGGGAAAGGCTGTCGTGATTTATTCTACTGTGAAATTTCTACTTACGGGTGTGTCATTTTAGCTTATCGCTAGTGCCATTTCTAATCCTCTTTATTTATACATTTACCTCGTATCATGTAGTTTTTTTGAATCTGTTAGAGCACGCCAATGGTGTGAAATAAATAAATAAATAAATAAAAATTTTATAGATTTCTAGGGGCTGGGAGTTGGCACAGGGGGGGGGGGGTAAGCATGCTGATTACGAATGCAATATTAGTTCTTAGAATCCTTCTTAGAATTCAGGTTCTTAGAATTATCCGCTGCTTTTATCGATTTTATCGATTTTTTGCAAAGTTTGAGCTACGGGGCCGGGAGTTGGCACAAGCTCAGACAATCGCCGGGGGCAGGCGGGCACCGGAAAAATAGATTGCTGATCTCTCGCACCCCGCTCGCGGATTTTTTGGAAAGCAATCAGGACTTTTCGAGACGCCGCTTGCTGATTTCTCGATTCCTCAGAGATTCAGCAATATATCTGCAAAAGATAAGAGCGAAAAAAAAATTCAACAGGCGGTCTCTCAAAACTCCGCTGACTCAGCAAGCGGTCTTCCGAAAAGTCCTGATTGCTTTGCAAAAAATCCGCCAGCGGGGTGCGAGAAATCAGCAATCTATTTTTCCGGTGCCCGCCTGCCCCCGGCAATTGTCTGAGAGGGGGTAATCGAGCATGCTGGTTACTAAAACAGCGGGATAGTGAATTGGCATGTAGACGTGGGTACAGGGAAAGGTAGTACAGGGATAGGGTTCATTATATGTTTCGACAGGGGCCGGGCGGAGCTGAGTAAGCTAGCTAGTGTTTTGAATAAATTCCACCTTCCAAAAGTTCTGGACCACTTCTCGGAGCAGTGGTGGGGGGCGGGGGGGGGGGGAGATGTCGTGGCTTATTTTCGTTATCAATCGATGACGATATTTTGCAACCTTTGAGCTACGGGTTGTGAGCTGGTTGACTACAGAAACAAATGGAGACAGACACTACCAAACTGTACTGACTCTATTTAGTTTATGGATATCGCGAATTTGATGCAAATTCACATTCCAACGCGAGGATGCGAAAAGCCGCCATGAGAATTATCTAGAAGCTTCTAAATGAGAAGGTTCGCTTTGACGACTTTGTTGCCTGCTTTGACGGCTGGTTAAAATTTTAGGTTTGGTACCACTTCTTAGAGCCTTTTGAGTTAAAGTATTGTTCCATTACCTGCATTCTTCACTAGTTCAGGCTTTACAAGATCAATGCCAAAATGTTCCAAATAGTTGGAGAGTCTTTCAAACAAAAAGCATACGTTTCGAAGAATGCAAAAAAAGCAAAACGTTTTCGAAGAAGTACGGGGATAGCTATGCAAGAACATGTATAACTGATATGCAAAAGTTACCTGAGGCTCTCTCCAATGTCCATTGTGTGATTTGATGGCAAAGCTAATTTTGCAGCAGTTTCGTAGTCATCGAGATAGCAACGCATTCTGGAGCAATATTCTGGAACCGAACGGAGAGATCATTTGGTGTCTTCATATTCGTTTTAACAGCATAGAGACGTCACTTACTCGGTGTTTTACAGACTCCATACACATCACTAAAATGTGTATCTGGCCCTGTCTTGTTCAACTCCGCTAAAAATATTCGCGTGGTTCCCTTCATTGTTACGATACGAACAGAAGCACTTTCCACAAAAGATCTTGTGCCCTTTTCGTTTACGAAGAATTTCTCGGGAAAAGGCTTACGCGTCTCGCTGGAAAAGTGTTCAATGTGGCTGTCCGCTAACACAGAACACACTCTAAAGTCTGTTTTTAATTTGTAGGGTAATGAATAGATGACAGTGCAGCGCAGCATGACAACAACAGTTATTTGAATATCTGAATTTGCCTTCCTTTTGCGTTTCCGCAAACTTTTGATTTTATACATATCAAATTGGTGGATGATTTCTGCTACACTTTTGAATTTTATTTCTTGTAAATTCATTCAAATTCTCATGTTCATTACATTAGATTCTATTTCTTGAAAATTCAAAGATCCTTCACAAATTCTTATGTTCAAGAAGTGTTGAGGTGCAAAGGTCTATCCATTAATGCTGTCAGATCCGCGGTCCAGCGCAAACTTCCCATTGATGAGAGTGCGTTTTATAAATGGTTTTGTAAAAGCGCTGGTATTCTTCCAGGTGATCAGGGAGAAATGGGCAATTAGCAATCGGGCAGGGTATGATCCATAGTTTTTAGCGAATTTAAAGAGGTGCCAAAATCATGTTCGCACACGTTCACATAAACTACATGGTGCGCCATGTCAGCGCCCATTCGTATTTCAACATGAAGAATAATTCCTAAAAAATTACCAAAATTTATTTCCAACCTCTCTTATTAAATCCTACACGATGCAAGTAAGAAGTATGACGAATTTTTTAGTTTTTGGTTTCTTCTCACCCCTCGTTTTTGACATGCTAAAGTGCACCAAAGTACTGTGTTAAAGGAGACAGCCCGAGAATATGTTTCGAAAAAATCACAAAGGAGAAGAAGCACAATTAGACGCAGAGAAAAAATCAAAGAAATTTTGAGTGTGATTACAAAGTTGTCGTAAACTTGCTAGCTATTTATGCATTTCATCAGTCATATTGTTGTGTATGACAGTCGTGTGTGTACTACGTATGGAGCAAATTTGAAGATTTTAGAGAGCTTCCGCAATTTGTCACAATTTTTAGAAAAGTATGACAGAATATCCGCCAACCTGATACTATACTATACATTATATCATACATTAAACTTTTGGCATTGTTTTAAAGCAATCCATATGCACGCAGCTCGAAATTAGGTGGATGAGGTGCCAAGGTCTTACATAATACAACTGAAACTTGCATCACAGTATCCAAACTTCCTGCTCAAGCAAAGCCAATATTATGCTTTTCAGGCGAATTTAGTTGCTAGTTTTTCACTAGTGGTTACCTTAACTCCGAGTAGCCAGACCGATATCGGGTCGCTTACTTTGTAGATGGAAAAAAGGCAGTAACTCGATGAACTGGACTATCTTTTCCAACCGAGAACTGTTATTTTGCGATAGTTTTGGTTGATTGATGACTGATGATGCGTAAGTGATTGCGCAAGATGCGAGAAGGGAATGTATTATATAAAATGGTGAGCGAATGTTAGCAAAAGGAGGTTGCAGTTTAGTCTGTCTGCTGGATGCAAGCTACTTTTTGTGACAGGCTCCCTTGAGACTGCAGCTTTTGCCAGTTACTACAAGCTCTTCATAGCACTAGGTTTCGCTTGTCCAGACTCATAAAATGTGCTGTAAGAAATCATGTTGTGGCGGCTCGGTGTGATCAGCACCTTTCCGCAAGTGCTCGCCGCAGCTACCCTAACTCCCTCTTGTCCCCTACGATGTCGCGCGTCCGTTAAGGTTCGCGACGCCTTAACGGCCGCTGCCGAGGGCTACCCTCTACCCATATGAACGGCACAATAGATAGCGCGTAACGCTGAGAAAAGAAAGGACCAACTAATTCAGATTACTTTTATCTGCAAATATACAACAATAAACGACTAACACTACTAAAACTACTAAACTACTAGGACTACTAAAGCTCCTAAACTACTACTCCAAAATCAAAAGGAAAAAATAGGCACGGGACGAGCCGCCTCTTGTCCCGTGTTGCCGATGCTCGGTGATGATCACTCCAACGCATAGTTACGGGCTCTCTGCTGGGTCAACTGCAAGCCCCTAGCCCTTCCGGGACGGTGTGACCCCTCTCCACTCCCGCTAGTGTACTTCCTACGCAAGGCGAACCATGACAATTAGCTGCGCGTCTCCAAAACCAAGAAGATGACAAAGCTCAACCGCTCAAATCGTTGATCATCTGCGGGAGCTGTTGGAGGCGCTGCCAGCACGAACGATATCATAAAACGTTCAATATGACGAAACTCGAAGAGGCGTAGACCGCGGCCTGCGCGCCCTTATATACCCTGTGACTTGGCAACGCGCCCAGCAGGAGAGGTCTTGGCGCGAAATGGGCAGCGCGCCAAGTAACGCGATAGCCAGCGCTCCCGGCCTCCTGTTTCGAGGAGTGGCTTGCATGGCGAGCCGCGACACATGTAGCATGCATATTGTATAAATTTGTATATAACTCAAATAATATAATAGTAATAATAATAGTATAATATTTTAATATTATAATAATATAATATTATTGATTATATGTAAATTATATATAGTGTATCATATTGTAACTGTTGAGAAGGCGTATGATACACATAGAGTTTGCAAAGTTTCCGGCCTAGCAATAAAAACATAACGGATCAGTATAGGTTGGTGCAATAATGTCCTTTCTATGCATATTTCACCAACAACTTTCTTTCATCAAACTTTTTTCGATATGGGCTTTGCGTATCATTGGAAAGCTATCTTCGTACCCCCTGAGTGTTGGCAATTTGGCTTCTATCCCATTTGTGAGAATTTCACCGGCATTTTGCACAGCCGCACTCAAAATTGAAATTTCACTTTCTTAGCCACAATTTAGGCGCAGATGAATGAATTCTTTTGAAAACACAGTCACTGCATGGGATCGATTTTGTTTACTTAATGCATGCTAAAAGCAGTTTTTTTTCAAATATCTGGATACAGGAATCGGCCCCCCAGAATAGATACTTGCTGTTGGCCTTCTTAGGTCAAAAAAATTCTCATGATTAAGGCAACCCCCGGAGCTTCGCTCATTTCTGTAAGCTCAAATAAGACATCTCGCCTACAATTTTTGCAGAAAAATTTAGCTATTCTATGCCTGAAGAATTCCAAATTTCATAATTAGGCTCAAAAAAGTAAACAATTTTGAATTTTTACTTTTCATCTAGCAGAAGATCTTCATCAAAGTCTTCTCTAAACACCAGTATACTGCTGACTTGCGGCAACACGCTTATTACCAGACATAGCAATAAAGCTTGAAGGGAGTTGTAATCTCACAAAGACAAGGTTTTCAAAAAAGTTTCTTTTGTTTTTTGATGCATGGTTTTCGTCCTGTTTGCGAGATGTGTTTGAGCAGAGCAGCATCAAGTATAAAAGGTTTAGTGTCTCTGACGGTTTTGACTACCTTCAAGAATATGAAGACTGAACAAAGTTACTGCTTTTTAAAGTGAAACTTGACAAAACGGACATTATTTTTGCACCAACCTAATGTTATACTTAAGCTCAACACGGCGGTTCTCTCCATTCTCATATATCTTTCGGGACTTGGAGTAAAGCACTCGCCATTAAGACTATTTTCCTCCCAGGCGAGATTCAAGACTTGGGAACTTTCCAAACAACTTTTTCTAGCTGTCTTCTCCCATGGAGACAGCATTCCAGCTTACAGATTTGCTCAAATTATTCTCTCTCTTGAGGTATCAAGAAAGAATAAATGTAACGACATATGCTTACGGTTTACCAAAAACCCGCAATTACTTGGGAAAAAACGGCATCTGATAGTCTGTCCACCTCTTTGAACAAGTGGTATTGGTGAGCCCACTTTTACAAACTTGTGATGAACGCACCGCAAAGACTGCCAAATTTCTTTGAATTGGGAATCCTTCAAGTCTTTTTCGCCCGCCAAGTCGCTGTCGAATGGCTCTTCATGACAACTCCTAAGGGCCTAAAAAAGGTGATTCATTCTAATTAATTTGTCTCTCTCCTGAATTCCAAAAAGCTGTAGATGGGTACACAAATGTGAGATTGTTTTCAAGCTCATCCTAAAAAACTCATGTGCTCTACTATGCTGGATTTAACACAGCGGCATATTACTTGGTGCTTGACCTTTATATCACGACAGAATACCCTTTCCTACATACCAACACCATAACCCCGCAAAGATGAAGTCTACATGTTCAAATAGCGGAAATTAACATTGTTTTTTACCCTTGAAATGGCATCCAGCCTCCCATGTGCCACCTATGCTAGGCCCTTATCCAAAAGATTGGCGAGGAAGTTTCAACAATTAACAAAATGCTTTCATTAACCCAAAATTGCCTTTTAGGGTTGTATCCAGGTGTCAGTTCAATTTTTTAGTGCTCGAACGAACATAGTCGATACTTCTGAGAAGCTGGTATTTTTACACTCATCACACCACATGTCAGGAAAAAATTGATACGTTTGGTCCAGTCACATGTTATTTTCTAGATCATTTCCGGTAAGTTGAAAAAGCATTTGTGATCATCCAAAAGCTGTTTAACTGTTTTTCATAATGGCAAAACAATTTGGAATTTGAAATAGGACATCTTACTGCTCTCAGCCAAAAATGTCTTTCTCTTCAAACCCTGCCCCCATGCGAATTTAGCCAGGAAAACTATAAATGATTGCCTGAAGTACCTCGCTTCTGCTAATTTCGCCGCTTAGATAATGACAATCTAGCACAATTTTCTGCTCTGTGCATGTCTAATCTGTTCATTGATAACAGGATACGTTATTATTGCTGTTTAATCGAAAATGGGGTCATTATCGACTAAAAAACAGATCGAACTTATGTCATTAGGTAAGACAATACAAACTCTTCGTATAAGCTAAACATATATTATAGATGACATGCGAAGTTCTTTGACAGATGGCAAAAGGTTGACACTCCTTTCTGTAAAGTTGGAACCAAATATGACACAGCGAAGAAGCAATAAGCAATAACCTTCTTTGAAAAAATGGGTGCGGATAACGGAAAAGTACCGTAACGATCCCTCAAAAAGTCCAAGTAAGCGACAGAGCCATCTCTACGAAAAACGAAACAATTCTTCACTTTCATCGCTTGCTTGCTTTCTAAACTTTCTAAAAAATTTCTGATGCTGTCAAATTCCACCCCGGTCAACTTAAACCTCATGAACATTAAAGGCAAGCAGCTTGGATGTCATTCGATGCACCCTTTTCTTCAATTTCCAACATGCTTTTTTGTTTTCGAAGGTTTATACAGGGTGGGGCAAAATTCTGGGAGCCTAGTACTTTCTCAGATAAAATCAGAAGGAAAGTGCCTAGGAAAAAAATTTTCGGTGCACACATAAATCGAACCTTTACAAATACAGCGCTGCTCTCAAATTTTGAGATTGCCTCGTCTGGCTTCAAAGCAGCCCTTTGAAATCTTGGCGAGTCCCCTGTCGTGGCACGCAGAGTCAAGATGAAATTCGTCCCACGACTTCACGATAACTGTTTCTTTCACCAGACAAATGTGCGATGTGATAGAGCAAGCTTTTGGCTACAATGCACTGCAAAGAAGTTATTTTTCGCAGTGTTTAGGAAAAATTTTGGAATTTTAATTGAAGGCAAGTGTACAATGTATACTGGAAATGGGATGCGATTGCGCTAACGGGAGCGAAGAATCGTAATCTGAAGATTATTGAAATTGCTTGATCGATCGAACTCAAGTCACTGCCTGCTGTGCTCCTATAGCTTTCAAATTTATTTCAAGAAAAAATGGCCATTGACACGCAGGTAATAATCGCAAATTTTTAATTTGCGTTTTCGAAAGAATAGTATCTGAACAAACGCAACAACTACGAATTGATTGCGCAAAATCTCCTCTACATTGTGTGCATCGAAGCGCTCTATAATATACGCTTTATCTTTAGCTACAAAATGAGTTGCGAAGACCAGGATTTCGATTTTCTCGCTTTGCAGAGCACTTGTTTGATAAATCCAACTCCTACAAAAACATACGGCAAGCATTTTCAGCCAGCCAAAGTATGATTTGTAGAGGATGATGGCAGCAGTATATGGCACAAATTTGGAGTCAAAATCATTGGTAGTTTCTTGATTTACAGCCCTGCAATGTAGGCTCCCAGACTTTTGCCCCACCTTGTAGAAAATAGGAGCAGCTGTTTTGCATCTTGTAAAGTTTGTACTATTCGACCGTGACTTGGACTCCTTGGCCAATAAAATTTTTTTCGGAAAATAGCGAAAGCCGACCATGGCAAAACCACGGGTTGCAGTATTTGGTCATTTTTCGAGAGCTGTTTGCTCATCTGGAAAGATGAAACAATCTAGAAAAAGGATGATAAGCTGCATTGTATAATCTTCGCGGTTAAATTGATCATAACCAGGTTGAACGTGAGATCAGGGCGCCAGACAAGGGGGTCGTATGGAAGAGCAAGGGGGGGTCTAACCAAGAAGCAGATTTGTTCAAAAAGTTGAGGAAATACGATCGAGCAAGGTGAAGAAGAAAAGCGCTCAACCGTGAATCTCACAACTCCACCAGAGGAATGGCTGCCATGAACAGCATACTGATTAACTCAACAAAGTCCAGCTAGATTTCAATTCTTCTGCCTTACACATACCGTAAGGTCATCAAAGAAGCTTTTTATGTAAGTTGGACATGATTTCCGTAATCGGCATTCCAGATTACCTCAACGAGCTCTACAAAACCCTGTTATCTTCTAGTGTTACCTAACGTCTACGCATGATTTTCAACAAAAGAATTCAGCTTTCTTGTGATTAAAAGAAGTTTTACTCTTCATCAGTCTGTAATAAAAATTGGAAGTGCTGCCAAGGTGTTAGTCACGGTGTTTTCCACTCGATGCACCAATAACCACAAAGGCCAAATCAACTCGAGGTAAGCCAAACGCCTACTGTAGAATCTTCAAGGTTTATGCTAGTGACTCATATAAAAATAAGGCGTAAAAGCTTCTTCAGCGATAAAGTTAATAGGGTAGACGCAAGCCCTCAAAAGGTCAGGCTGCCTGAGCTTTCGAGGGTTTGCGTCTGACCCTCTTAACTTGCCTTCAAATTCCAGAAATCGCTCGTCCCTAGTATGAGTACTGAGCTCATGGCCTCTTCTTGCTACAGTGGAATTTTGGAGCCGAACGCCCCATCCCTAGAAAAATTATGGCCCTTTCAATGTGCCCATTCAGATCAAAATCAGGCGTCGATTAAGCTGTGATTATAAAGTACAGTTACAGAAAATCGGGCGTACAGTCAAAAATCTGAAAACTCTCTAGAAAAGGATGTTGACCCCAGAATGTCACACTCTGAGGTTCGGAGGTCAAGAGGAGAAAGAAGGCAAGAAGAAGAATGGCTTAGGCCCGTATGCACGTACATCCCCGCGGGAAGGGGATGTGCGTTTAACCATTGAAATGATCCCCGCTGGGGCTCCCCTCCCTTCCCCACGCGAACCCCCGTGTACAGAAAGACAATACCGGAGAGGGGATCCCCTGGGAGCAGGGGAGGGGAGCCCCCTTATGCAAAAGGAGAGATCGAGCGGGGAATTCATTTTGCTTCCGCTTTTTTGCAGCAATTATTCCTTCTTTCTTATCTTTTGATAGCTACTCGCCTTCGTCTCGGCGATATTTAGTCGTTGCGGAATGCCGTCTGCCGTGATTGCAGTCTGCGCACTAAAGAAATATTTCTTACACCCATTATATTTCATCTGTTTTCATGGATGCTGCTCATTCTCGCTCATGCTGCCCATTTCAGCGTAAAGGTGTTCAATAATAGAAATCAAGGTGTACCTGCAGCGAATCGGTAGAAGGCGTTATGCTGCCGAGAAAAAAAAGGGGGAGGGGTGCGCGGATATTCAAACCAGCATTTCTACACATAATTGAAGCTGCAAATCATGCCAGCTCTCCATAAACGCTGTAGCTATCAGCTGTATATCGTCCTTTACCCCAGGGGAATGATCCCCAGCGGCCATCCCTGCTATGCACGAGGGGAACGCTGGGGAGGGGATTACTCCCCTAGGGATCTCTACTCAGCACTAGGCAAATCTGCTACTTTCTAGATTTCTTCAAGGCAACTTACGTTAACAAGATGAAGGCAATATATCACATAATACGATGATTACAATGTGTTTAATCAGCCCATATGCTCAAAACTATTATGTCATATGAAAAATGCGCAAATTTCTTGAATGATCAAGAACTCCAACAAATTTTCGAAATCGACAGCTATTACAGCTATTATTGCTCGGGTTTCTTCTCGAGAGGTGATTATAGAAGAGAGAAACAAAATTGCAAGCTACAGGTCGCTAAGAGAGCAAATCGGCTTTCAAAGAAAATCCCTCATAAAGTTGAACGAAATGCTTGGTAATAACTGATTAAAACCAAAATATTGCTTCTCTGGCACGATCTACACCATCGAACCTCTACTCCGTTCCAGGGGATGTCGATCCCCTCCCCCGCATTGTTGAGCTCCATTCGTGCATACGGGGAGGGGAAGGGAAGGGAATCATGGGATCCCCGCTGGGGTTCGCCCGATCGATACCCCTGAAATCAACTACCGAATTTGTGGCAGCGAAATAATACCGCAAAGAAACGGCTCGCAATCACTGAAAAGAAAACACAGAAACTACAAAACTGCACATTCATGAATTCTTCTATGAGAGAAGTAAGCCATAACATAATCGATAGGAAACTATAACGTGAAGACAGAATCACTACTTTGAAAACCAACATTACTACTACGAAGGCACGTGAAGAGTAGAATCCTTAAAATCAGTAACAGGAAAAAAAGACCGACGGAGAGAGATATAATATAGGCAATAAATCTTGTCGCTCATCCTAGGCGGCCGTGTTTTTGCTCGCTCTCTCTGTCTTAGCATTTTCTTTTACTATCTTTCGTTCTTTTTAATAACTTTTGGTGTAGTACTGAGCTACCTTTCCTTCTCAAACTCTATAATCTCTGTGGCACATACTTATTGCCTCTGTCAATCTATTTCTGCCACTACTCTCATTTTCATCCTCATCGTTTTTCTTCCTTCTTGCAATCGATAGGTCTTAGGTCATGTCAACTCAACCGGGTAGATCAAACAGTCAGGTGTCATCTTCTCGCGTAACAAGGAAGAAGGCTTCATCCAACTTGACACAGACCGTCCTAACGAGAATAATGGTGACAACAAGGTTGATCATGGGGAAGATTTCAGTGGATTGTCGACAAGCGAAATCATCAGCGGGATTTTAGAAAGGAACAACGACCCAGTTATCGAGCGAATGGTACTAGCGCTCAAATCTAGAATCCATGAAGACGTCGAAGCTGAGAAAAGGGCTAGAAGCATAGTCTTGACGGGTTTGAAAGAGTCGAATCCTACGAAGCCTCTTCTGGAAAGAAAAGAAGAACTGGAGAAGGACGTCGCTAAGGTACTGGAGGTCTTGCATGTGGACGGATGGCCTTCTGAGACCTACCGCATGGGAAGGTATGATAGTAGCAGACCGAGATTAGTGAAACTGGTGTTCCCTTCTCGTTCTTTCTGGACGCAGGCGCTTTCGAACGCTTACCTTCTACGTCGCTCTGAGTTGCAGAACGTCTTCGTCCGAAGAAGCATGACGGCGGCAGAACGCGCCCAAGACTTCGAGCTAAGGCAAGAAGCCAGGGAAAGGAATAAAGGCAAGGTCACCAAAGAATGGGTTGTATACCGTGGTGAGCTTCGCCGCACGTCGGATTTACCTAAGCGTTCTTTTCAGGGAAACTCGTAGCCCCGCCCAACTTCTCTGCACTTCGTTGTTTTCTTTTTAACTCTCGTAGCTTAGTGAACAAAGTTTTTCTTCTTCACACATTTTTAGCTTCTCACAACCGGACATCGTATGTATCACCGAAACCTGGCTGAACGACAAAATTCGCGATTCTGAGGTTGTTGCAGATTTTTCTTATTCCATCTACCGAGCGGACAGGAAACATCGGAGGAGAGAAGGGGTTTGCTGCCTGGTTAAGGATGAGTTTGTGGTCGAACAAATAGGAGTTACGCAAAATCACTACTGGGACCTCCTCTGCCTCAACATCTGGTCCAGTTGTTCTCTCTCATCTTTGAAGTTCATCGTTGTCTATCGCCCTCCTTCATCTGATTCTCGCAGCGATGGTGAATTAGTTGATGCTCTACTCAATTTCTGTTCACTTCCAATTGTGCCAATCATACTTGGCGACTTCAACATTGATTTCTCTTCTCTGACACCTCATTCTGATAACAAACTCTCTTCACTCGTCCACTATTGCAATCTCTCACAGTTCGTCGACTTTCCTACCAGAATAAATTCAACCATTGACTTGATTTTTGCACCTGACTACAGTTCACAACGTCAAGGCACATGCCCCTTTCGGGACCTCAGATCACAGCGTTAGAAGTTTTGACGCCGCATTCAATTCAAGTAGGGCTGCTTACATTCCATAGCCAGACTTTCGAAATGCTGATTTCTCAGGAATCAACAGTGCCTTACAAAATGTCGACTGGTACGGAGTATTCAATAACTGGGAATCCGTGGACGATCTATATTGCCGTTTTTGTAAAGTATTATACCAAATACTGCCCAAACATGTGCCTTTTCGTTTTGAATCCCCTAAAGTTAAAGAATATCCCTCACACATTCAGAATCTGTTAGAGCAAAAATCCAAGCTTTTTTCTTAGTTCCAAGATCCCTTGAATAGCCAGCTTTACCGGAAAGTATGTACAGATCTTAGGCATCACATTAAGAAATATCTAGCCAATCGGGAAAGGCGACTTGCGAGCGGCAACTCCAGGAAACTTTACAATAGCTCAACTATAGAGCTAAAGGGCAGCAAAAATTGTCGTTCTTGATCGACGAATACGTAACTCTATCATAAGTGACAAGGACAAGGCGAGGGCTTTGGGAGAGTATTTCGCCAGTTTTTTCACTCTATCTAATTCCGAAAATGTTGAAAGTTTACCAACTTCTTGTTGCGCTATCAATCGTGTAAGTATGAGTTGTGCAGCAATATTCGTCGAACCTACAAAGGTGTTCCATATTCTGCGAAAATTCAAGGGATCCACTTCTGTAGTATATGATGGACTGCCTCAGATTATTTATAGGAAATGTGCGCATACCCTAGCCTTCCCTTTGTCACTTATTTTCAATGCTTCCTTATCATTAGGAGTAGTTCCTAAAATATGGAAAGAAGCGCTAATAACAGCTATTCCCAAACGCGAAAACAACACTACTATTTCGAATTTCCGCCCCATCAGCATAACCGCACCTTGCGGCAAAGTTCTAGAAAAAATTGTCAAGGAGCGCTTACTCGATTGGCTAGACAGCAATAAAGTTTTTCCATCTGCCCAAAACGGGTTTCTTCCTGGAGGATCAACTACAGCTTTACTCTCGGACTCCCTGTTTGATTGGTTAGCGCGGTGAACCAAGGAAAATCAGTTGATGTTGTTTTTTTTTGATTTGTCCAAAGCATTCGATAGAGTCAATCATTCCAAATTACTTCTCAAGCTTGAGAATTACGGAATCCGAGGGCAATTGTTGTCTTGGCTTGCGTCCTATCTTCATGATCGAGGCATGACTTTCGAGTTAGGAACAGTTATTCGAAGCGATTTTGCTGTAATAGTGGAGTCCCTCAGGGAGGGATACTTTCTCCTCTTCTCTTCTTAACCTATACCGTAGAGTTGCCTTCTATGCTTAGAACTCATCCAAATATCAAAATTCAAGTCTTTGCTGACGATGTCAAAATCTATTTTTGCTACAATGAGGAAGAGTACTCTAAAGCATATACAGCGATTTCTTCTGCAATAGGAAAAATGATTTTTTGGTCTAAGAAGTCGGATCTTCCCGATAATGCACTTAAATCCAAAGTGCTCCATATCGGCAACTCTGAATTTCGTGACTATTTTTGCGACGGGGTCGTCCTGGAGCGCTGTAGCAATACAAAAGATCTTGGCATTTTTGTAGACGATCAGCTAAATTTCAATTTCCACTTTGATTCAGTGGTTAAAAAGGCTCTGTCAGCGCTGTTCGTTCTACTAAGAAGCATTCAGAGCAATGACCCAGTGCTCCTTGTGCGGCTCTATAATACATACGTTTCGCCACATTTAGAATATGCGTCACCGGTCTGAAGTCCATTTGTAAAGAAGAACATTGAAAAGTTAGAGAAGGTCCAGAAAACATTTACCAGAATTCTCTACTACAGATGTTATCCCAGACCGGATTATCCTCAAACTCTGCCATCGTACAATACTAGACTGGCTACGCTTAAATTGCATAGCCTGAAATATAGACGCATATGTAATGACTTAGTCCTATGTTTTCGCATTCTTAGACTTAAAACAAGACTAAGTCCTAGCCGTTACTGGATTTTCAGACCTTGTGGGAGAACTGGCGGTTTCGGTTTGTCTTACAGGAAGTTAGGATATCCAGACAGGTTTGCAGTCTCTTCGCTCAGCCGTTTGAGGAAACTAAAGCTGGCGCGCCCCTCTTCCTTGAAATCCCCCTTCTCGCTTGCCCAAGGTCCCTGGCGGATTCGTCCGCAAAGGGTTAAGTGGTCAGCCAGCCCTGGTAAGTGCGGTCATCCAACGCGTCCGGGTAAGGGAACAAGATTTCGGCAGAGGAATACTCGCCACAGAAGAAAGAGAACGACCTGCACTTCGGGCGGAGCAGATTCTACCTGCCTCACCTGTCTATCATGAACACTTGTGTAACATTTCGTGTGATAATATTTCCTGCTATTGATTACTTGTGTTCTTTTTGGCACACTTTTGGTGTATATTGAATAAATAAATAAATAATGGGAGGGGTGAAAGGAGAGAAAGGAGAGGACGGAGAAAAGGAATAAAGACTCTGGAAACCACTATTCTTGTACAATTTATTCCAAAAGCCATTCTTGTACACAAAAATTGGCTGAAAATAGCTTTTTTGCCGAGGTCTTCTGGTAGCCGTGAGCCAGATGCGACTACCGCAACGACACGATCCCCGCTGTAGGTGCAAGGGAGGGGATCGCTCCCCTCCCCTCTGGCATAACGGGGTTCAAGGAACGTGCATACGGGGCTTAGGCCCGTATGCACGTACATCCTCGTGGGGAGGGGAGGGGATCTGAGAGGGGAAGCGTCATATCTCGCTAATCTACATATCTTTCTCCTTCTTTCTCTATCTTGCTTATGAAGGCTCTCATACACTGATACCTGCGCATAACGGATGCCAGGACATTACCATACAAGATTAGATATTCAATACTTCGTCTGATCCCCTGGGGATCCCCAGGGAATTACCTCACATTTCAAAGCCATTTATCTTGCTGAAAACTCAGTGAAAACGCTGGAAAATTGTACTGAAGAAATACTACGGCACTGCTGAGCATGCTTCCGACAGAAGAAATGGAATCTGAAGATTTTGATTTTCTCGATAATCCCTAGCTCGCGAGCAGCGGTTCATCGAAGATTTTGATATCTTGATATTTCACTCATTTTTACCATAAACATGTTTAGCAGTGCTGTAGTATATCCTCAGTACAATTTTAGAGCATTTTCATTGAGTTTCCAGGAAGATAAATGACTTTGAAAAAGTGAGGTGATCCCCTGGGGATCCCCAGGGGATCAGACGAAATAGTGAACATCTAATCTTGTATGGCAGTAAGCTGGCATCCGTTATGCGCAGGTATCAGCGTGTGAGAACCTTCAAAAGCAAGACAGAGAAAGAAGAAGAAAGATATATAGACTAGCGGGATATGACGCTTCCCCTCTCAGATCCCCTCCTCTCCCCGCGGGGATGTACGTGCATACGGGCCTTAAACGCTTTCAAGGAGCTTCATTTTGTGAGGTATTAGCCAAAGCGAAGCTAACTTCGGAAGAGCCTAATGATTTCTTGGCGCTGTTGATGCGATAAGTTTCGCTTCCATGCAAACTCTCGTTCGAGCTTCTTTTTTTTGAAAACGGTAAATGCCCTAATAACGATCTTTACGCGATTTGAACATCGATTTGAGTTCTACCTCATGGAAGGCTCAAAATATGCAAGAGTTCAATATGCAAAACCTCGGTGACCTTCAATATGCAAGACCTTTGGTACAGTTTCTCAGCAGTGCTAAGCACAATTGGTTTGTTACTGAAAACATCGCATCGATAAGTATCTCTGAGACAGCTAGAAACTCTTATTTCGTGTAAAAGCACGGAAATGCTTCTGACTGAAAATTCTGTGACATGTTCAGCTCTTTATTGCTACTATAGAGTCATCTTTTGTTAATAAACGCAAATCAATTTTTCAGAGGAAAGACTAATTGAAGTTCATTTTACGCGATCAACTCCGGAGGTTCAAATTCTCACTAAAATCACTATATTGTTGATGAGCTTGCGGCAGAACTTAATCTGCTTTAGGCTCCCAAAACTCACCCTTCTGTACGTTACCGACTTTTTCGCATGAAGGACTTTATAACAGAACTCGTTTCCTTGTTCGTAGTCAGAAGGACATGGAGATGCACATCGATCTCTTTGCGCTAGAATCAGAATGCTCTGTTAAGCATTGCAATCATCATCAAAGTTTCTTAATACTACCTAATTCAGTAGTCCACCTTTCCGTGGTTGTATCTTTTATCAAATGTGTTGGCTTGCTGTGTGGAAGAGTTAGAAAAGTCGAAGTTCCTGCCATCTTTGAGGATGTTAACCGAGATTGATTATCAACTTGTACGAAGCGTTCTGTGAGGTCATTACTACTTTTCAACACTGCTGTGGTTGTCTGAAAGTTTCGCGATAGGTTCGATGAGCTTTGCAGAAATTGGGATATTGTATTTAGTCCGCTCGTGAATAGTTCCTGTAAAAAGGAACGGCTTGTCTCCTCGGTAGAGACTGGAATAGCGATTTCTGCTGTAGAAGGCGTAAAGTATGTACGTCCTCTGGCTGTTGTTGAATAGTTAGTCGCAGAGTAAGAAGATGCGTTGTAATCACTTTGAGTTTTCAAATATGCAGTTGAAAGCCAAAGTAGTGCTGTGGTGAGAAAACTAGGCCTTTCTGACAGTCTTGTTGAATTAAGACCAGAAGTGATGGTGCTTGTGAAGGGCATCGATGTAGAATGTTTGTCATCTGTTGAGAAGGCCCCTGTTGAGATAAAGTTGGTTGTTCCCATTGAACTGGAAGCAGAAGTCGTATCTTCTTGTATCTGCGAAGAAGAAGCAAGACCGTTCGCTTTGCTTGTGTCACTTGAGAAGAATTTGCTCGAAAGTCTCGAATTGAGCAATCTTGATGACATTAACTCCTTTGTGTAGGCGGTTGTGTCCGGGTTCATCCTGCCGAGCTCTTTGGAATCGGTCATAGGTGACACAAATTCAGTTCCTATGCTTGAAGCTGCGAATTCTTCCGCTGAGGAAGTTGACATTCCATTGGTCGTATAGGTGCTAGGCAAAGATGAACTGGCAGGTATTTTTTTCATTGAAAATGAGCCGGTTTGTGCAGGAATGGATTTGGTAAACAATATTGACTTGAGTGTTAGAGTTGTTGAGCGAACCATTTGAGAGCTAGCCGTACTTACACTGCTCGATATATAAGCCATATCATCAGATTCATCTGATATGGCGGACGTTGTAGTTTCTCGATACTCAGATGTGCTGGTCTCAAGCAGTTCCATACTGGTTTTCCTGTCTGTGATTGTAGTCTTATGGCGAGTAAATCCTGTAGAGATTTTAATCTTAGGAGAGGTTAATCTTAGTGTATGATCGAGGTGTATAGATGGCTTGTTCGAGATAGATAATAGGTTCTCACTGGTTACATGCTTTGTAGATGTACCGGTGTTTTCTTCGATGAGCCTAAACGAAGAGTCTGTAGCGCTACTTCCCCTGACTATAGCTTTCGAGGAAATGGGAACTTTTGACGTGTCACTCGAAGGTTGGGTCGTTACCGCCGTTGTATGATATGATGATGCTCCTGAGTTCGTAGAAATAGGTGATGGCGTTTTGCTGGCTGCATCCTGTAATGGTGTACTGGCACTTTCTTTGGTAAACATAAACAAGAATTCTGTGCTAGTACTACTGTCAATGACTGTAGCTTCTGAAAGATTGTTAACGGTCGGAGTGTCACTCGCCGAAGGCCTTGAAGCAGTTGTACGATATGATGGTGCCTCTGACTCCCTTACTGAGATAGTCGATGGAGTTCTGCTGGCTGCATCCTGTAGCAGTGTGCTGCTACTTCCTTTGGTAAGCATAGACAAGAAGTTTGTGCTAGTACTACTGTCAATGATTGTAGCCTCTGAAAGAATGTTAACGATCGAAGTTTTACTCTCAGAAGGAGTTGCCGTCGTTGTATGATATGATGATGCCTTTGAGTTCGTAGAAATAGATGATGGCGTTTTGCTGGCTGCATCCTGTAGCGGTGTGCTGGCACTTTCTTTGGTAAGAGTAGACAAGAAATCTGTGCTAGTACTACTGTTAATGACTGTAGCCTCTGAAAGAATGTTAACGATCAAAGTATCACTCGCAGAAGGCGTTGCTGCCGTCGTACGATATGATGATGCCGTTCGCTTGTTTATCGAGGTGGGTGATGGAGTTTCGCTGGCTGCATCCTGTAATGGTGTGCTGGTATTCTCTTCGGTGAGCGTAGACAAGAAATCTGTGCTAGTACTACTGTCAATGATTGTAGCCTCTGAAAAAATGTTAACGATCGAAGTTTCACTCGCAGAAGGCGTTGCCGCCGTTGTGTAATATGATGATGCCGGTGCCTTGTTTTCTGAAGTAGGTGAAAATGTTTTGCTGGTTACATCCTCTGCGAACTCCGATCCATTACCTTCTTCCGTAACCGACGAAGCGAAATCAGCGCTTGTTGGAGTGATTATAGCTATCAAATAACTGTGTCCTCTCGAAAATTCTGATGCGGAAGGTGTTATCGAATTTTGTTGGAAGGAGGAAGATGTAGGCCCTTGTGATGTGAAGCTTAGAAGTTTGCCGTTTACATCCGCTGCTCTTGTTGGATTGCTTCTTACCTCTTCTATAGTTGAAAGTTTCGTTTTTGGTCTTTTGTCCGCTATGCCGGTCGTTGAATTAATGCTCTCCACCGAAACTTCAGGTGTAGAAAGGGCTTGTGCGAGTGATTGAGAAGATGTTGTTGACTCGAACTTAGATTTTGAAGTCTTAGTAATTAGATCAGTACGTTTTGTACGACTTTTTTCTCCTTCGACTTCTGTCGTAGCCGTTTCTTTGTAGTTTGAAGACTCCGTCTTACTCGCAGGTGAATCGACAGATACTTCTTTGGTGCCGATTGCAAGATTAGGAGTAGACCCTTCTACTGTCGATGCTGCCTCGAAAGTTGGGTAACTTCTGCCTGAGCTGGTAATTCCCGTCTTACTCAAATTTAAACTGGCAGATACTTTTTTGCTGCCAGTCACAGGATTAGAAGTAGACCCTTCCACCGTCAGCGTTGCTTCGAAAGTTGGGTATTCACTTCTGCCTGAGCTGGTAGCATTCTCTAGAGGATTCTGAGATATCGATGTCGCTGTTTGAGGATAGAAACTTCGGTTCTCTGCTGTGCTTATGCCTTCTGTGTTCTGACCAGCATCTGGAGTAGCAGATTTAGTGCTTATCTTTTGTCTCTCATGCGATGAGGTGGGTATTGCAGTCGTCATATCCTCTGAGTTGTAGGTAGTTGAATCCTTGTTTGGATTAGCGTCCTCCAGTGCACTTGTATGCGCATGATTTGTTGACAAGGCAAAATCGCTAATATCTGTCCATGTAGAGTGTGCTTCTGGAGATAAAGGGTCAGACAGTTCCACTTGATTAGAGGCTTCCGAAGTTGAGGGTTTAGTGGTTTCTTTTCTTGTAGAAGCAGAAGAAGAAGCATGTGTTACATGACGATTCTCATTTGTTGTCAGTGTACTCGTCATTGGTGGTCTCTGTTTCTCCTCTTCTTTTTCCTCAAACTTCTTAGTTGCCGGTGCATGTTCCTCATAAGTTGTTTCCAATGTTATGTTCCCTTCTTCCTCCTCAGTAACTTTCCTTGACGACACCGAAGAGTCCACTGTCGTGCCACTTGCTTCAATTCTAGAGATGGTTCCATCTTCTGAATCAGAAAAGGGAATAGTGGTGTAGGCATATCTGCTCCCCAACATTGTCGTGATCGTTGTGGATCTTCTCTTCAATGTCGTTTGGATACTCAGTGTGCCAAAAATTGTTTCGCTCTTTCCTCTTTGCTTAGAATCACTTACGTCGGTGGCTGAGAACTGTGTAACTTCACTCAATATCTCACTGCTAAGAGTGTAATCGTCTTCTGACCGAGTTGATTCCGTTCTTGGCTCAAAATCGTTTGAAAAGTTTCCAGTTGAAGTGCCCGATGAAGCTGTATCACTAGCTACAACACCTGTCAAGTTTTCCTCAGTACCCATATCGGTTTGCTCGCTAGAGAGGGTGCCATAGGTTGGCGAAATGGAAAGTGTGCTTGTAAATCCTTCCATGGTTGTCATTTCATTTTTCGTGGTGCTTGTGGTAGTCGAACTCAGAGCCACGCTTTGCTGGCGTGAAGAGGGAGCTGCATCAATGAATTGTGTACAATTAGGGAGTACGATGGGTGTGGTTGTTGCTGTTGTCGTGTCTTTGTTGTGGCTGGTTGAAGATCTTGGGAGTTGTGTTGTATCTTTCGATTTAAAAGTGTTAAGCGTAGTAGTAGTTCGCGTACTTGGCTTCGACGTCGTTGGCGTCGGCCACCACGTCGGCCACCACCTCCACCACGTTTCTGGATATGCCCGCGGACTCTCATTCATGAAACAAATATTTACTACTTGAAAATCCGTTTCTCTAGTCATTGTTTTGCATTTCGTAAGTACAAACCCGCTCCCCTCTTGCAAGCACTTTTCAGCCGATTTGCACGGACAAAAACCAATTATCTCTACAAAGGGTACCGCCGTGCTTGTTGAAATTACTGCTGTTACATTGTCAGTGAATTGATTTATAAGGCTTTCATCGTAACCAACATCTTCACAAAATGTTCGGAGTACTAACTTCCATACAGAAGGCCATTTGAGGAGGAGTTGATTCCGGGACCATTCGTAAAAGTAGCAGCTGACGAACGACGTGGGATTGTAGGACTCTATAAGTCCTGGTAAAGCATTCCTTGGGACATTCATTCTAATCTCATTCGTAGGTAATTTCTCTGTCTCCATCTTCGACCACAAGTCCACTGACGATCCATTTTCTATTTCCGAATTACTTAAAGCTGCAATCTGAGAATTAAGGGGCACGATACTTTTGCGCACAAGCTACTAATTTTTTGAGCTTAGTATTGTAGCACATATCTCTGTTGAAAAAGCAATTATTATCACTTTCGACTACTGCAAGAGATGTACATTCTTATAGATCAAGAATATCAAGAACATCAAGAACTATGTATACTTATCAAGAATAAGTATTTTTTTGTGTTCGAATGGTGTTGCAGATGTTGTTGTGCAAAGCAAGGAAAACGTTGTATTTTTTCTTCTTGATTACCTAAAAAGGTAGGGACGATTTTTCCATGGATTTGAACAGATCAACAGTAATTGAGAAGCTTCTATTGTTTTCAAACTCAATTTTAGTTTCAACCTAAGACTGTGCGAATCATGAGAAAACACTTGAGCCACAGCCGTCTCAAAGGTAAAATCACCCGAACCACTGCTGAAATTTAGAGGCATTACAATATCTAGTGCCCCTAACTAAGTATTGCCCATGTCCGCTGCCAAAGATGTATTTCGAAGCGGGAAAATCGCTTTTAGAAAGTTAGGCTGCTGGGGTCATTACGCCTACGAAAGTGATTTGAAGTTAATGAGCCAGAGAGTAGACTCTAGTACCATCGAGAATCCGAGTTTTACGGTATAAACGCAAATTTAGTTTGGTGTTCTGAGTCCTTTTCGGAATCATCACTTCCAGACCATCCAGTGGATGACGATGGGATGATGAGGTATTGACCATAGCAGCATAGACCTTTCGGAGCATGTTCCTCGTTTCGAAATACTTTTTGCGGCGGAACTTGGGCTATTTAGTTAGGGACCTGGCTGATTATTATTCATCAAAGCTCTGAGCGTTTGCTGAACCAGGTACATTGTGCTACTGCTTCATTGCATTTAATTAGTTCGAATGGAGAAGTTTTGAATTTATACATTTTATTTTTTCCCAGGAGGTCACGTGATGTTTGTCCTCGGCGTATATACCTACCCTTGATTCAAATGGCTTTGCGGCTGGAAGGCGGGGCTTCGTGACCTAGTTAAAGCTAGAGAGGAGAGCACGGGCGGCGAGAGGAACGCAGACTGCGTTGCGGACGCGAGCGGCCTTAATCAGGTCACAAAGCCCCGCCTTTAAGCCGCCATGCTAGTTGAATCAAAGGTTTATATTCGCAAGTCTTTTTTCAGCTTTTGATCAGTGACTTCACATGCTGTCCAAAAAAAGACTTAGTGTGTGAACGCAGTTCAAAGCAACACCTTCAGTGCAGCATAGCTTATTTGGTATTCCTGGACAACTGCGTGCGATATTTGCTTTTACTTAAGCTTGAAAGTTAATAAAGAACCTAATACTTTTACTCTCTTGCATGATTTACCTGTGCATTTGTGTCCATCGTGATCGGTATATTCGTGTATACTGTCGAGGAAAGGTTGTGCGAGGCCACGACATGTAACGAAGAAGAGCAGCACTTTTATCACACGCACATTTGCCATCTAGAAACGAAAGGAACAGAATACTTGACTATTAGGTCGTCCTGGAAATTTTGCTGTTCCATTTTGGAACGATTAACTTTTCATGTTTGAACGATTTGCACTGTTACAAATTGGAAAAGAAACACCTTCCACCATGTAGTACTTTTTTGGTGACTTTCTACTCAAAACAATTGCGAAGATAGATGGAAACAAGAATTCACTGGAGCTTTATTGTAAGTTAGCCTATTTCTTTGTCTGCTTTTGACCGAGAAAAGTTGTCCAGCTTCAACGCTTTCAAAAAGCTATGTTTTCCTGCGAGAAATGACGAAATTTAATCAACAATATCTATCTTAAACTGGAATCATGACTTTTTAGACGTCCGATTGGCACAAAATAAATCACTTATAAAGAGTAGTTTGTGTACTGTTGTTTCTGGGTTTTTCTGCAAAGTTTTACATTTTTTGCGGAAATAATTGAAATGATCGAATCTCAAATCTTTTTCTTCTTTCTCAATCTGCAGCATAAAGTGAGAAGTAATCGGCCGGATGCGTTTAGAGTACGTATATCAGGTGAAAGTTTACTTACCTGCAAGCAGACATGAGGATTCATGCTTTTGCTTACGAACGAGAGACAGGTGCACAAAGCGCTCACAACAGCTGGAAATGGTCTTCCTTTGTTGTTTTCTGAATTTATATGAACCTTTCCTGGCAGTAGGACGACACAAAGAAAGATTATTCAACTTTATGCTAACCAACACCTCTTGTATGGTAACCAGTGGTAACTAACTACGCCGTTGCCACTTAGTAAATCATATTTTTATGTTGTTTCAGAAAGCGCATTGTTAGAAAGGGTTGTGTCAATATTTACGAACACAGCCTGCTAGTAAAGGTTCTTGACAAATGGGTCCCACGCCACAAATCCGCAGTAGATATGACCGAAGAAGCTAATCATAACCTTTTAGGAAGTTAGTGGGCATAGACGACAGAATTCCTGATCGGCTGATTATTTGAAAACATATAAATGCTTAGAAGAGATCTTAGCTTGCTCAATAAATGTACAAATGTTCACCAACGGACCATCTGCATGGATGCAGCTTCACTTGAAAAAATCACTGCAGTGATAACTTCGAAAATAAGAGATTCTCGTTAAGTGTCTTAGATAACATGAACTTCTCTGTCGCCAATCTTAAATCAAAAGAATTAAATACACAGTTCAGGTTAAAACACTCTTTAGCTTCCAAAGTTGAAATACGGTCGAAACCAATTCAATTTTAGATGCTCCTTCAAGTTTTTACCTCCGTCTGTCGTTTTCTGCTTCCGGCGACCGAGCATTATACCATCTTGATGGGCATGAAATGCTGATTCAAAATCTGTTTTCTAATCTGCGAGTGTTTCTGCGTGAAAGTCATGACCGTTTGTTGGAGCAAAAAGTCAAATGTGTAAATAGGATAAAAATAGTCGTAACGTATTTGTTAGTTTTTGAATGGAGTAGTTTTAAATATTAGAACGCTTCATGCAAAAATACTTTCCAAAAAATGTTGCATTGAGTTTGAAAAATTCATAACTGCTCCTTACGTGCGCGTATTTGCTTACAGTATAAACTCTGTAATAGTTTCTAATAGCATCTACCTCGCTCCTTGGCAAAAAAGATTTCCTGCTGTTTTCTCAAGCTGCTCTCTCTAACGTGCCAAGTTCATGCTGATCGATCGGGCTTTTCTATGGAAAGTTGCGTTTCTTGTGAAAAATGCAAAAAAAATGCAAAAAACGTCATTTTTCAGGATGCACTTTTAACCCGCAAAATTCATCTGATGCCCGAAATATTCTTTTTTGTGCTTAGTGCGTCGGTTGTACAAATGGTAAGCTGTTTAAGTTGCCAGGAAACTCTTGCGATTCAGTTCCACCTTCGATTATACGGGAGAATGCATAAAAGTTCAGAAATTCGCTAGCCAAGCGTACAGTTCAGGAGGGAAGGAGTAATTTAGAAATAGTCAGATCCATCGCGCAAGACCAATCTGCGGGAAAAGCTTTGGACCTTATGGAAAAATTTGACAGCTGCACAAATGAAACACCATCCGGGCAATGTGATGACTTCAACATAGAAGTTTTAGACCATCAGTGATCGAGTTTTGTAGCTCAAAAACGTGACTACTTGTAAGTAGAAAAACAGGTCACAGAAAACAGACGTTTTTGGAGCGCATTGACTTCAAAGGCATTTTAGCTACATAAGAAGAGTTATGCTTTCCTTTTCGAACTGCACTGGGATATCAGTGTGCAGCAGAATATCTCAGACTTTGTTGCTGTAGGTCTACAAAAAATTAACGGGGAAAGTTGCAGCTTTAAGTGAGAAAACAAGCTTTGTTTGAGATGTTCGTACATTTATAGATGGCTAAAAATTCGCATTCGGGCAAAAAACATTCCTAAGATTGACACCAGTTTCCATTTATGTCATATACCGTTTTCGGCTGTACTCTTTTGTGCAGGACCAGTTTTTTTGCATTCTTTCCAGAAAGCCCTGAAACTCGTAATATTGGGTGTCCGTATAATCATGAATCGCACTTTAGAAAACGGCGACACCTCGGATGCGTAAGGCCTCGGGCAGAGTTGACGCGATTTCATTGCGAATATCCGGACAGGACAACAGTCATGAGTCCGTTGCATGCTGATCATCCTGTATTTCGCCTGTGATATTTAGTCACAACTGGTCGTGTTGGAGAACTATCACAACGAAATGCAAAAATGATCGGCATGCAGAGTACTCGTAACTGTTGTCTTATTGGAGAATCGCGAGGCGATGAAATCGCGTGAGCTCTGCCCGAGACTTTAAGCTTTGAAAAAGGAAACTACTGGAGAACTGAAGTGTCGTAAAAACATTTTTTGCCACGTTAAGAATACGTTCGGATATTTTAAAAAGTACACGGTTCGCTAGCATTGCATGTCCAAAAGCTGGTAAAGGTTTACAAAGTAATCTTCTTGTCAAACTTGGAACCACACAGGGGCCCCTGAAAAGTGGAGGCGCAGACAAGCTAGAAAAATATCAAAAGCAACAGGATTTCTGGTTTCAAACGGATGATAGCTTGCGCGTTCCTAAGGTATTCAAGCAACATTTAGTAACACCAATTAGCTTCTCTCTTCGCTTCTCAGAGATGCGGTATAGTGCAGCCAATAATTCAGAATGGATGTATGGAAGCTATAAATTTCAATTTGATTACTCTGCGCATAAATGCATCTTAAGGTAATCATTAACACATTCAGGACAAGGCCGTTTCAAGTACCCCATTTCGGACCAGGGACTTTTCTGCTTTGCCAAATTTACGACCCACCCGTGGGTCGTATTGTTCGAAATAGTAGTTTTTTGGAAATACCTGAGAATCAGTCGAGAACTTGGTGTAGAGGAGTTATCTAAGGCGCTGATTACGAAAATGACACTCATTTTGTTAATCAGGGTCATGGAGTAGAGTTACTGTAGCCATACGGGAGAGCGTCGATTTCTCAGTTTTTTGTGAAAAACCGTATTTTTCCGCATTTTAAAGTTGTCTAGTGTGCAGTTTACGGAAAAAAGCATTCATTTTGTTACTTGGGCCATATTGTAGGATTACTGTAGTCATGAGGTAGAGCGGAAAATCCTCAAATTTTTGTAAAGGTGTATTTCAGAGTTATTTTGTTTGTGCTGACCAAACTCACTTTCATTTCACTTGCTGAGTTTTTGCTGGGAATTTTCGCTCCAAAAATTCAGACTACTTCCTACCACAGCAATAAAACACGGTTATTTTTAAGCTTTTCCATTCACTGTTAAACAAAATGGATGCCACTCTTGTAATCGGAACAGTAAACAAGTCTAAAGTTTTATTTTCAACAAAACCCCGAAATCTCGACCTACTACCCTAATCCCAAACGAAAGCTTAACGACCGTTTGCGGTTCACAACACTATTTTAGCTGTCAAAAAAGCCTACAATTCATTTTCAAGTCCCTAAAGCGAAAAATGGCGAAAACTGGATTAAAAAGACCTATAAGTTACTGAGTAAGCTTTCGCGTGTACCTCGCCTGTTTAGAAGTATACCTGCATGCGAAACTATGGTGAGATTGCACCATTTCACACACAGAAGAAACTCGTTCCACCTGCCTACAATATACAGGGTGTTTGAAATGTTCGTGTCCTCAAGTACCTCCAGTTCAAATTTTGACGCGCTTTTTGTTCTCTTGTGCTCATTAGGCCTAGACTCATTAATTCAGTGAAACCAGTTTTCCTTTTGGTTTTTTAGTTTTTTTAAATTAAATTTAAACACATCAATGTAGCTTTCCACCACTTTCCTTGAAACGCTTGTTACAAAGAAGGAAATATGATTCACAGAAAATTAGGTGTATGTTCTGAAAGCTCTTTCTTCAAGGTTTCTTACATGTGATTTTAATTTTCGTAGAAGTAAGTTCGTTTTTGAAACGTGCCTTAAAATAAAGAGATCGAGTTTCAGGATTTTTTCGTCAACAAAGCACAGCACCGAAATTTTTTTTATTTCATCTTTAAAACCTTCACCACCGTGCAAAATTTTTGAAAACGAAGGTTACAGAGTTGAACTTGTTTTCAAATACAAATACATGTTGAAGTAAGACCTCCAAATTTTTTTTAATTAAAAAAAATTCAACGCAAACTGGTGCCGCGACTGTCTGTTGTGATTCAGCACATGAAAAATCTTCGTTAGCAAGCTAGTGAAGAACTTTTGTTATACGAAGAAAGTGTAACTCTAGGACTATTTGTAGTAAAAAAAAAACTAAAAGCTGTTTTTCCTTTTCGGGGTTGAAAAAAAAAGAACTAATCATATAACGCAATCTCCAAGAAAGCTGAAAAAATTGTCTACTTCGAAATTTTTTCGGGTATCTTGAGGCAAAAAATATTTTTCTTTGTTGATTCAGTGGTTTCTAGTGTTGGCGAACACATATAGCAAAAATCGAGTTAGCATTCGCAGTTAAAGGCAGTGTCCGGGCAAAAAGTCGATTTTGGGATTTTGTGCTTACCCGGGCCTATCCGCCATGCTGACTTCGAAAATCCACATCGGAAAGCGCAAAAACGGCGAAAAAGGGCTCTAACGCAAAAGGGAAATCAGCTGGTGGGCGGGGTCTTCCCCACTGCGGATTCACGCTCCAAGCTTCCGGAGCGATCTTCTCGGTCCCGATTTCAAGTCATTGCATTTGCATGTGGCCTGTGAAGATCTCAGGGTGCTAACGGAATCGAGAAAACCGCTTCAGAAGCTGGGACCGCGAAATTCACAGTGGGGAAGACCCCGCCCACTTTTGATTTCCCTTCTGCGTTAAAGCCCTTTTTCGCCGTTTTCCCGCTTTCCAATGTGGATTTTCGAAGTCAGCATGGCGAATAGGCCCGGGTAAGCACAAAATCTCAAAAACGACTTTCTGCCCGGACACTGCCTTTAAAGCGCTTGAGGACACGAACTTTTCAAACACCCTGTACATAAAGTAACTTTGCTTTACAGTACCCTGGTGCAGAATCACGCTGGTTGGACCTTCGCCTACGTGCGCACTACATATGCCACAATCTCATAACTTTCATTGTAAACTGGCTAAGTTAAAGGTTCAGAAAACTTACGACCCACCGGTAGGGCGTAATTGCCCGAAATGGCAGAAGACATACGACCCACCGATGGCTCGTACTGCCGTGAAGATGTCAACAACCACCGTTGCAAAGTAACCAATGATTATTTTGCTCTCGCGTCCGACAGGGCTCTTCGACCGCGATGGGACGTACAGTATTAGGCCAATGTCCATCGGCTGAAAAATAATGTGCTCCAACGCAAATTCGCAATAGTGCGCCAATCTTGCTCGGAGCGCCTTATTTCCGGCTTAATTCTTCTCGGCTATTCTATCAGGATAAACGTAACAATTTCTTCTATCGTTTCACACTATAAAAGTAAAGTTTTCTCAAAAAGGTGCAAAATCGCTTTTTGCTTCAGTTTCTTATGTACCTGGGGTGATTTTTAATGGAGATTCCGAATGTAGTTTGCATTTTGCGAGATCATGGTTACTGTATTAGAGTAATCTTCAACTAAAGAAGAAATTATTGATAGAAAGTGATATCGAAACAAGAAGATAAGTGATCATGAATCCGTTAGACATATGTACCTTAGTGCAGCACAGGGTGGGAAGTGATATGACTAACCCATTTCCTACATCATCCTTAAAAAGTTACTCGTGTACAGTCTTCTGATATTGGAGTGAAAAATATTTGTACGAAAACAATACCCTATATAAAGCCATGCTTCTGCTGGTGATTCCTATGCTGCAACGGACACACGCCGGAGCACTCAAGGATGGCAGAGTCAACCGGTACGGATGGATGAAGAAGCTGGAGACGAATGCAGATGGAGGACGAAGAGGAGAAGAAGAGAAGAAAGGATGAAAGAAGAAGCCGATTAGAAGAAGGACATAGGTACTTCTGACAATGTTGCGCATGAACCGCATGAAACTAGCGGATGAGCGCAATTCGCAAACGCCTCTCGCCTGCTCAGAGCCTTCTCAGACAGTGGGAGCGTGCAGCGCGCAGGAGAGAAACGGTGGTGGCGCAACACCCAGTCCGCGGATGGTGAGACAATGGCTGGCGCGCCGCTGCTGCTCGACCGTTAAGTGGCTGCGTCCCTGCTCCTCTCCGTTTTCCGTTAGGTTTTGTACTACCGAATTTTTCAGTGGGCTAGCCAAGTTCAGGCCTAAGTCAAAGAATCATGTCGGCACCCAATCCGGATTCTTTTTGGGATCAACTCTTGTGCAGAGAGTCGTTCCTGCTGGCCTTTACCCATATCCGAGACCCGATGAGTCCATAAAGCAAAGAAACGGCTAGATCACTGCACGTACCTCATGCGGGTATGCAATGCGTTCATTGCAGGTAAGAATTACAGGCGCGCGGGCCGCCGGCTAGAACATACTCGCCCGCGGGTCATGTGCTAGGAAGCCAGGCGTGCAGGCGTGAGAGGCATCACCACTATTGCGGGTACTAGAGACTCTTGGGCGGTTTTGCCCGTAACGCAAATACAAGTAGAAAAGACGGTGGTTCAGGTTTATTAACAAGATTACAGCGAGTAGCAAGAGCGTGTATACAAGAGCTTGGTCAAGTGTGCGAGTGGTAATAGGGTGCATGTCTTCGGCCACGCCTATTCAGACGTGACCTGGGGTCGCGGCGGGGGTAGAGGTATCATCGGGACGATGATACTCCCGCCGAGAGGGCGACAAAAAGAATATAGCGAACAAAATACAAAGACAATATAAATACCATATCAATTTTTGTTGCGTCCTCGAACAGTCGGGATGGAGGTGGCTGGAGCTCGGCTAGCGTTGGACGGCGGCTACGGCTGGCGACGTGGAGACGGCTAGGGCTGGGCTGACAGCTTGGGGTGGATGGCGACGATGGCGGGTGGCGTTGGACGGCGGCTACGGCTGGAGTTTGAGGGCGGCTGCGGCTGGCGTTGGACGGCGGGCTTCAGTGGCGTGGGCGTTTTGGTGGCGGATGTGAGGGTCGCCGGCTGGAGCAAAGGAGGAAATTGTGGCCGAGGCCACGATTCTCGCACTTGACCCCACACCGTGCACTGCTTTGAAGCAAAGAGGCAGAGTCCCAGCTTCGAGGCTTGAGCTGCCTTGGCGATTGGGTCCCTGAAACGAAGGCACCTACCCGAGAAGTGGTTGTCCCGGTTCTCCCCCACACTGCAAAATACGCAGTTCGATTTGGGGGAGGTGCGCTCGAGTATCTTCTGGTTCTGGTCCAGGATCCGCGCGTTCAGCTCCAGGATCTTGCTGTTCTGCTCCGCGATCTTCCTGCACAGGAGCTCCAGCGCGTTCAGCTTGGGTGCGAGATGAGTGTCGTCGTACCGGTCGAGGTCTTCTAAAGCCTCCTGCAGCTACGCTGTGAGCGACATCGCTGGATGGTGGTCGCGGTTTATATCACGTGGCCTTGTGTGTGTGGCGGCGACGGTTGCGGAGCGGTGGCCTGAGGCGGTGGTGAACGGCGGTGGCGGTGGAGGTGGCCGGAGCGGAGGATAACTAGCCGTTGAAAGAGCGCATATTTATATCGTTTAATGGTACTGTGTACCCTGAACTTTTGTGTGGTGCCTTTCGCGCCTTTTCGGAGGTGTTAATTGCGCGGGGCGCTGATATCGATATAAGGGGGGGGGGGGGGGTATGATATGATGTTTACGTACGTCGCACCGGTTTTGACGGCTATGTTGGAAAGTTTTTTTTTGATTTGTGCCAGTGTTAATGAAACTCCATCTCTGTCTATTTATTTTTTCTTTACTCATGTGCTTTCGTCGACTCTCTTGTCTTTATTTACAACATATAACTCGCAGTTTGAGGTGCGAAGTCGCCTGCAGAGCAATGATAATTACGAGGTGGACGAGGGTATGTTTTTGAGGTGCGGTGGCGTATCTTTTGAGGTGCGAAGGGACGGCCTAGTGCTCTAGGGTCGGTGACAGCATACAAAAAGGTAGAGTTGATACATTTTTCTGTATACATTGCACTTTTTCTTTTTCTGTTGTTTCATATTTTTTGATCATCTTCTTTGTTCTCTATTTTTCTTTTACAAATGAGATGATAGGATCCCGCTAAGACTAGTTTGAACGGGTATAGTAGAATTTTTGGTACTTTTCCGTTATCCGGACCCATTTTTTCAAAGAAGCATATTGCTTCTTCCCTCGTCCATATTTGGTCCCGACTTCACAGGAAAGAATGTCAACCTTCTGCCACGTGTCAAAAAAATTTGACATGTCATTTGCATGTTTAACAGGTTTAACCAAGAGTTTGAGTTGCCCTACTTAACGACGTAAGTTCAATCTCATTATTAGTCAATAGTGACCCCATTTTCGATTAAACTATCAAAAATGAGCATTGCTATCATAATAACGTCATTCTGTTACTAATTAAACAGATTAGGCTTGCCAAGAGTAGAGAAGTGGACTAGGATCCCATCATCTAAATGACAAAACATGCAATAGCAAGGAACTTTAAGCCATCATTTATAGTCTCGTCTGGCTAAATTCGCAAGACGAAAAGTTTGAAGAAAAGGACAATGCTGAATCGTTACTGGAAGCGATCAAGATGTTCTGATATAAATTTCAGTTGTTTTGCTCTCAGACAAACCAATCAAACAGCTTCTAGGTGATCACAAATGCTCTTTTACCTCACCGGAAGTGATTTCGAAAAAACATGTCAAAATGGACCAAAACTTGTTCATATTTTTCTGACACGTGGCAGGAAGGCAGTCCTCGTCGAATCCATAAAAAATTGTTCTTAGACTGAAGAACGTATTTTATGAGAGCTTTTTGAAAAAATGGGTCCGGATAACGGAAAAGTACCGTTTTAACATAATTAGCAACATAGGTCCAGCTAAATATGTTAATCCTACGAGTGTGAGTGTAGAGGCAAGTATGAATGTTGCAGTTTTCCAGTGGTTTCGTATTGTTTCGATTAGAGGCATGATGTCTGGAATGGAAAAATCCGCAAACCACTGATTTTTGACAGAGAGCATGTGGTGAGAGTCTCCAATGTTATAGTTTTTGTGAGGAATGTGATAGTGGAGATGTGCTTGTAGTCTAAGCTCACTTTTCGATGCCAAGCAATCCGTTTTACAAGATTCGTCAATAAGGGCATATTCGAATGCTAGTAAGTGATCCGTCCTAACGCTGTTAGGTCCACATTCAACTGTGAATTCGTGGTTTTTGTAAATGATCGTTATCTCTGCACGTGTCTGGGAGTGGCAGAGGGTAGTAAGCTTAGCTCCCTCCTCACAGTCATAGCATCTTGTTAGGTTGATAAACTGTAGCTTGCATTCATTGTTGTCTACAATTTGTGAGTTATTTATTAGTGCTCGTGATTCTAGAGTTATGACGAATTCGCCATCATCTGTAAATGCAGCTACATTTCCGTCAATCTGTTCGAGTTTGACACTGGGGTTTGCATGGGGTAAGGTGTAACTTAAGTTCTGTAGTGAGAGGAGGGAATCCTCGGGGCACTGGCAATAGGCTGTGCCGTCGCAGTGACATTTAACAGTATTTCTGCATGTATGAAACTCTTTTTCGGCTTGATTTCTGCTTGCGCACTCGACCGGGATTGAAAACTGTGTTGGTAGAATGAAACCTTCACCTTGTGCTATTGCAAATCTTTGGCTCATCAACGGTATTGTGGGCTTCTGGACCGAAATTGCTGTTATGTTGAATCCGCTGAGCGACTCCGTAATATAGGGTTTAATGTGCAGATTCGCCGAATGTTCCCCGTTCGTTCTCGTTATTGTAATGTCAACTTCTATGGATGGTGTCCATTATACTTGGGTAATTCGAAAATTTTTCATCGAATGAATGAATATCGAATAACTTCGAAAAGGAAAAATTTCGAATAAACGAATATCGATTAAATTCGGAAAATCAAAAATATCGAATGAATGAATTTCGAATAAAGTCGGAAAATTGAAAACATCGAATGAATGAATTTCGAATAAATTCGGAAAATCAAAAATATCGAATGAATAAATATCGAATATATTCGAACATTGGGAGTCGAATTTCGAATAAATATTCGAATGATTTATCGAATAACTAAAGCAATCACACCTCAAACTTGCCGACATATCTAGCTAGAGCAGATCCAATCATAATCAGCCCCCTAGTATCCCCTATACCAACTCCTAGCTCAAAATTTTCCAAAAATTGCTGAAATTGATAAAATAGATTCCGGTTTTGATCAGCATCCTCATTTACCCCCTGTACCAACTCCCAAGCTCGTAGCTCGAAATTTTCCAAAAATCGCTAAAATTTGCAAGGTATATTTTTATCCATAATCAGCACCCTCACTTACCCCTTTGTACCAACTCTCAGCCCCGCAGCTCAAACTTCCCCAAAAATCGATAAAGTCGGTCGGTCGGCATCTAGTCTATACATCAGCAAAAAGTCACACAGTGCTGGCCAAAACTATAATCACCCTGAAGACTGCCGTAGCTCATCTGCTTCTCAACGAATTGATCTGAAATTGATTTGGTACCGCTGTGTGTTTAATAGGCTAACATCAGCAACTAGAACGGATCTCGTTTTTGTTCGATTATTCAGGAAAAAATCAAAAATTTCGAAAAAAGCAGGCTTGAAGTTGGCCAAAATTATAATTCCACCTATGGTTTCTGCCCAATAAAGTAGTTCTTGGCTTCCAAACTTTTTTATGCATATACATAATCAAAAGTCAAAACAGTCGCTTTAGTCCAGCTGTGTCATACCTTTACAAGAACCGTTTATCTGCTTTTTTTTGCTTAAAAATACTTTCATGCGTATTTTGTTCTCGAGAATGTGCTTTAGTGGGTTTAGCAAAGCGAGAACTAGAAAAAAATATTTGAGTTTTTATATTTAAAGCGCACCCGACATAGACCTAACAGCAAGCCTGCGCTCAGATTTTTGCTTTCAAAATTGGTTTATGCTATTTTTGTAAACTCAAAATGATGTAAAGCATTGTTTACATAAAAAGAAGTATGTACACTGTACTTACGATTGTTCGCGAATTCACATTTTGCATCGTTTTCAAAGCATAGATCTTTTCGGTTCAGCGATAATATTAGGCAATCCCAAAATACCTACCTAGGTACCTTTCCTGCTTTTTTGCCACTCTTTAGTGCTAGATAGTAAAAACACCCTGCATTGTATGTATGTTGCCTTGTGACTCACATGAGTATTACAGTTAGAACCAGAAATAAGTTCAAAGCTTTTTGCAAATCAGTTTTTGCAGGATGAATTCCTCGATTAGCCTGCATGCTAGGACCTGCGGAAATCTGCAGCCACTGCATCCGGACTCTCATACGTACAACAATGTTGTTGCTTCACTTCACGCTCATGAGAACATTGCAGAAAGAGTTTGAGGGCATAAATTGAGCGCAGGCCTGCGGTCAAGTCTATGTCAGGTGTGCATCAAATATGAAAACTCAAATTTTATGTGTAGTTCTCACTTTGTTAAGCATCCATAAGATAGATCGAGCCCTGTCGCTTGCAAGCCAGTCAAAAAACTGCGAAATCACCCATTAAAGCAATTCTCGAGAACAAAATACGCATGAAAGTATTTTTAAGCGAAAAAAAAGCAGATAAACGTTTCTTATGAAGGTATGACACAGCTGGACTAAAGCGACTGTTCTAACTTTTAATCATGTATATGCGCAAGAAACTTTGGAAGCCGAGAATTACTTTAGTGTCCAGAAACCTTAGGTGGAATTATAGTTTTGGCCAACCTTCAAGCCGGCTTTTTACCGAAATTTTTGATTTTTTCCTGAATAATCAAACAAAAACGGGATTCGTTCTGGTTACTGATGGAGCCTGTTAAACACACGACTGTACCAAATTTCAGATCAATTCGTTGAGAAGCAGATGAGCTACGGCAGTCTTCAGAGTGGAATTATAGTTTTGGCCAGCACTCTATTTTACCTATTATGGACGATCTAAAAAGCAGTCGATATAAATTTTTATGCTGTGCCCAAAAGATTCTTCTTCTGATGGTCTGAAAGAGACTGATGTACACCAGAATTAAGTTTAGTTCTTATCAGCATCAACAATGTAAAAGCAAAGGCTTGCTATACTTTCTACATCAATTAAAATCCACATATGATTTTTTTTACTGTCGCAAGCAGTCGGAATAATGCGACTCTCCATACAGTTCAAAGGTATAACGGTTGCAAAAGATGCATTACCGAATTTTGCGAAAAAAAACGCGGACGAAGTGAGCTTGATACTCAGCAGTTGGCTTTGCAACAAAGTCGAATAATCTGAATACGGAGTCATTCGAATACGAATTCGAATAAACATTCGAATAAAACATTCGAATAAAATCTATTCGAAACCCCGTTTTTTGATTATTCGAGTTTTCAAATAATATTCGAAACCTCGTTTTTTGATTATTCGAGTTTTCGAATAAAATTCGAAACCTCGTTTTTTGATTATTCGAGTTTTCGAATTTTATTCGAAACCCTGTATTTTGATTATTCGAGTTTCGAATATTATTCGAAAATGGAAGAACTCCGAATATCGAATTTCGAATACGAATATATTCGAATGTTTTATTCGAATGATCGAATTTCTATTCGATTCGGACCCAAGTATAGTGTCCATTCGGTGCATCTAACCACCTCATAGACAGTCCGTGATGTTGGTCGATTTGCCAGTCTGTAGAAGCGGCAGCTGGGAGTGATAGCAGGCATCCACAAGGTAATCCACCGCAAATGGATGTACATCCAGAATAACCAGGATATCTACTATACCTTAGTTCGCTTATCGTCTCATTTGATCTCATAGTTTGGCATTTTGTGGGGGTACATGTTCCTGCCTCTGCGCACCTTTCCACATAGTACATATGTATTTGTGTACTCCTAGTGAAGGTTTCTATGGCTTTCAGACATCTCATTTTCATCGTCTTTTTGACTACTTTTACTAATGCAATTGTTCTATTAGAGTGATGAATTTCAATGCAGGTTTCGTGGATGAGTCGATTGAATAGTAGTTCCTTACTATAGTGATAATTACAGGATGTTCCTTTACAAAGAAGGTTTGCTGATTGACGGGTGTAGCCGTTTGACAGGCGGCTGCAGACCCGATCATCACAAGCGCTAGGCACAACACAACGATACTTTATGGCAAGGGTGCCGGCACGAAACCGTGAAGAGTACTATTCGGAGGAGCTGTAAAGGATGGTGGTGGTCTCGGTTTTGGAGGTACGCTTTTCCTTCCTCTTATTGTCATGCGAACGGTCACCACTAGTATGAGACTAACAATGTACAGGGTGTCCGTAAAAAATGTGCCAACTGTTTGATTGTGAATAACTCTCTTCTAACGAAGTCTTTCGAGAAGCTTCAGGCACCGTTTTGTAGAGCGAGGTTCAACTTAGATTTGCAGTATAAAGCCGATCACCGAGCTCTTTTTATTACTGTAGAATTACGGTAGGAACTTTCAGCATATGGAACCATCGTGAAATATGCCGCCTGACAAAATTTTTTTCAAAAATCTGAAAAATCGTGTACTAGGGTTTTCGCGCACGCTGATTCCACTACACAACTTTTTACGGGTGTTTTCAGCTTTTTTGACGGTGTAATCACATTTCTGAAAAATGCTGGAAATTCAATTATTACGGTTCACCTGGGATAACTTAGGAAAGAGGCACCACAGTAAAGTGGAAATTTCATATTCGAAAAGAGCGGCTTCCATTACCATAGTGTAAGAATTTCCGGCTTGTTTGGTTATGTTCCGAGGCAGATTATTGCCTCCAAAGACCTAAAATCCTTGTCGAAGTTCCTACCGTAATCCTACAGTAATAAAAAGAGCTCGGTGATTCGCTCTATACTGCAAATCTAAGTTGAACCTCGCTCTACAAAATGGTGCCTAAAGCTTCTCGAAAGACTTTGTTAGAAGAGAGTTATTCACAATCAAACAGTAGGCACATTTTTTACGGACACCCTGTATATAGCGACTGCTAGTGTGGCGATTGCCGCTACCGGAGAACATTGTGGATTGCCTAGCAGGCTTTTTGAAAGGAAGTAGTTGTGTTCGCAAAAGTCTGGTCTTGAGCAATATTTCTCAAACTTTTGGCTACCGTTCGCTGTGGGGTAGATTTCAATTTTGATCTTGTGATTGTGTGGTGACACAGGGATGGCGTAGGAGGTGGGTCGGGTAGAGTTTTTCACTATTGTACACTTGTCGTTGAGACATAATTGGAAGGAGGTGTTCTGAGGTGGTGGGATGTATACTCTTCCGTTGTGGCAGGAGATTTTTAAAGGGCTTTCTGTTTGGTAAGTTGCGGCGGTTGAAATTACTGATAGGATTGCAATGTACAATAGTGGAAATGACGTTAGCCTTACGTTTTGCTGCGTAAGTCCTGCTTCAAAGTCCCTTATGACCTCGTAAGCTTTTGTTTTTGAAGCGCGAGCCAGATGTGATCTGTCTTTTTGAGGGACAGGATTTACTGCTGTTGCTATTTCTGGTGAATCGGGTGTACCGTTCTTGATAACCTTTTCTATCGGAATCTCTCTGTTTGGAAGACTGCGTATTTCGAGTGGAAACAACCTGTTCAAGGGGCGCTGTATGATTTTGCGGTTAGGTAAAACGACCTTCGCTGATCTGATCAATGCGTCTGTGCTTTTGATGACTTCGGCAACTTTTCCGTATGACCAGCATCCCCTGGGAAGGAGGTCTTCCTCGATCAAAACTACTTCGCCTTCGACTGGAGTCATTCTGGTTAGATGGCGTGGTTGCTTGAGATTAGATCTTTGGGTTTCTCTTAACGCACTTAGGTACTCGGTATTCCTCTCTCCCAAAACATGTTGGCTATAGCTTCTGAAGCCTCGTAGGCTTCAATAGCTTGCCTTTCTGATTGTATAAGGTCGGGGTCGTAATTTACGTCTGCGGTGGTATCTATACATTCGTCATGTGGTAATGAAACCGGAAGTTGCCTTTGAGAAAATCGATCGGCCTCAGAGGGATTTCTGTCAAGTCACTGGCATTTAATTTTGTCAAAGGTCTCGTATTCAGAATGGCTTCGATGCGGCACGTGACGGTGCACATCTCTGTGAAGCTTAGGCGTTTTCGGCCAATAGATTTGTAGAACGCCTTTTTTGTGAGACCTACTAATCTTTCCCATACACCACCCATCCAAGGAGCCCCTGGGGGGTTAAAGAGCCATGTGATCCTTTCGTTGGAGCAATATGACATTAATGATTGGCCCGAGCTGTCATTTTCAGCGAACATTTTCTCAATGATGTGTTGTCCGAGTTTGAAATTTGTTCCACAATCGGTGCGAACTAATTTTGGTACGCCTCTGCGTGATATAAATCTCACAAAACAGTTCAAAAATGCACCGGCGGACATGTTTTCAACCACTTCAAGGTGTACTGCTCTAGTTGTGAGGCAGGTATATAGGCATACATACATTTTCTCAAGCGTCCTGGATGTGAAGGGTCCCATAAAATCGCACCCCACATTCTCAAATGGTCTAGAAGTTGTTACCCTGTCTTTGGGTAGTGAGGGCATGGCAGGCGCTCCGAACGGCAGTCCTTGGTATTTTTTGCAGGTAACACAATTCTTGATAAATTTGCGGTGTAGTTTTGATGGCTTCGGGATCCAAAAGCGCTGCCTTGCAATAGAAAAGGTGTGCTCTTTTCCACAGTGCCCATTTTTGTTGTGTATATCAAGCATGATCAGTCTTGCCAAATCCGAATCCTCGGGTATGTATATGGGCGACTTGGTGTCTTTCGGGATAGGTGCATTTTGTAGTCTTGAGAAATGGCGTACTATCCCATTAGAATCGCGTATGATTTGTTTTTCTCGAAAACGCTTCTGTAGGGTAATCAAGTCGATGCTTTTGTGCTCGTGTGCTAACAAAATTTGTTCTGATGCAGCTATATCGCTTGCACTAATGTTGGATTTGCATTCAAACTTGTATTTATTCTCGAGTATAATGTTCGTGTGTCTTGAGTTGTTGGTTTTTTCTGCCCATATCTGCAGAGCCTTTGCTACTGTTGCTACAACTCTTAGTGCTGTGTCTAGCTTAGAAAATCGCGTTAGATCAAAAAACTGCTCATTTCTAGTTTTTTCGCTTGTATCTTCCAATGCAGCTGTAATAACTACACTAGGTTCATCCGTGTCGTGACATGTGAGGGTTTGGATGGATTTAATTGGCCATTCGTCAGGATGTTGCTGGAGCCAGCGAGGACCATTGACCCAATCGTGACTGGCTATTTCTGTAGCTGTCAATCCTCTGGTTCCTGCGTCAGCCGGATTGTGGTCAGTAGCGACATGAAGGAAATTTGTGGTTATCCCATGAGATTCTAGTTGTTTTTTGATTTTCATTATTTTCTCTCGCTGATTGCTGACAAATATTGGCAATTTTTTTGTGGATTTGACCCAGAAAAGGGCAATCTCGCTCTCAGAAACTGTATTCAATTCCATAATGGGTACTGAGGCGGCTGAGATGATACTGTTTCCTAATCTGATTCCAATCAGTATTCATAGTAGCTCCAATCTGGGTTTGGTGGGTACCAAGTGATTAGGGATAGACGAGTTGTGGAATAAGGTTTATTCGCACGGGCGTAGAGTATTCGAGAAGAGTCTATAATACAGTCGGGGGCTCCTTATACAATGCTGGCCAAAACTATAGATCCACTCTGAAAACTGCTATAGCTCATCTGCTTCTCGACGAATTGATCTCAAATTTGGCACAGCTGTGTGTTCAACAGGCTTCCATCATTGACCTGAGCGGAATCCCGCTTTGGTTTGATTGTTCAGGAAAAAATCAAAAATTTCGAAAAAAGCAGGCTTGAAGGTTGGCCAAAACTATAGATCCACCTAAAATTTTTGTCCACTAAAGTAATTCTCAGCTTCCAAAGTCTTTTGTGCATATACATAGTTAAAAAGTCGAAGCAGTGGCTTTAGTCCAGCTGTGTCATACCTTTATAAAAAATCTTATCTGCTTTTTTTTACTCAAAAGTACTTTCAAGCGTATTTTGTTCCGAGTATGTGTTTTTATAGAGGATTCCGCACTTTTCTGACTGGTTTGAAAGTGATAGGGCTCCATTCATCTTAGAAATGCTTAGCAGTGTGAGCAGTAGAAAAAAATTTGAGTTTTCGTACCCAAAGCGCACCCGACATAAGCCTAACAGCAAGCCTGCGCTCGAATTTTTGCCTTCAAAATTGGTGCATGCTATTTTTGTAAGCTCAAAATAATGTAGAAGCATTATTTAGCGTTATTTACATAAAAAGAAGTTTGTAAACTATAGTCGCGATTGTTTGCGAAGTTGCATTTCATTTTTTTAAGCATAAGTCCGCGGTGTGTTCGGCAATTCCAAAGTACCCCTACCAAGTGGTACCTTCCTTGAATTTGGCCACTATCTAGCTGCTAACTAGTGAATACACCCTGTATCGTGTGTTGCCTTGTGACTCACATAAACATTGTAATCAGAACCAGAAATAACTTCAGGGCTTGTTGCAAATTACATTTTGCAGGATGAAGTCCTCAATTAGCCTGCATACTAGGATGTGCAGAAATCTGCAACTACTGCATACGGACTCTCATACATACTTACAATGTCGTTACCTCAGTTTCACGCTCGTGACGACATTGCAGAAAGAGTTTGAAGGCATAAATTTGAACGCAGGTCTGCGGTTAGGTCTATGCCGGGTGCGTTTTGGGTACGAAAACTCGAATTTTTTCCTACTGCCACACTGTCAAGCATCTATAAGATAAATGGAGCCCTATCGCTTTCAAACCAGTCAAAAAAGTGCGGAATCCCCTGTAAAAACACATTCTCAGGAACAAAATACGCATGAAAGTACTTTTGAGTGAAAAAAGCAGATAAGCGTTTCTTATAGAGGTATGACACAGCTGGACTAAAGCCACTGCTTTGACTTTTAACTATGTATATGCACAAAAGACTTTGGAAGCTGAGAATTACTTTAGTGGACAAAATTTTGGGTGGATCTATAGTTTTGGCCAACCTTCAAGCCTGCTTCTTTCGAAATTTTTGATTTTTTCCTGAACAATCAAACCAAAGCGGGATTCCGCTCCGGTCAATGATGGAAGCCTGTTGAACACACAGCTGTGCCAAATTTCAGATCAATTTGTTGAGAAGCAGATGAGTTACGGCAGTTTTCAGAGTGGATCTATAGTTTTGGCCAGCACTGTATACACGGATATGAGGCGGAGCTTGCCCGGGTACAAAGTACAACGTAGAAGAGGTACATGGCTTAAAAGGAGTTGCCGCCGTTCGGCCACACTCCTGGTGCACGGGTGCCAATCATTCTTGAGTGATTAGATACTCAAGAATGAATGGCGTACAATTGAGCCTATGGGGGTTCCATAGGCGATGTGGAAAAATGGATTGATTAGGTTGATGATATAGAAATCATCAACACTCCGGGCGACTAGGGAAAAAATCAGGTGACGCAAACACATGTAATCGCTATAATGCAAGCATTGGTGATAAAATGAATCATCGTATATCAATCACAATTACAAAAATTTACACGCACATCAATGACAATCTTATAATTTTTGGGACACAAAAAATAGTGAAGGCTAACGCCGCTGCGATTGTGATGGTAGCTACGACGAGCATCTTCCATGACGAGAGGGCGACGCTGATGATGTGTCCAATGTCGGGATAGTTGTAGACGTTGACGTATGAAGCTTCCTCGCTAGCAGTGCAATGTGGAAACAAAATGGTAATGCAGGCATCGTGAGTTATGTAAAAGTAGTTGCGCAGCTTCCACCTGTTCATCTTATCTATCGTCAGTTGTGTCAGCTTCTTCGTTGTATCGCAACATATCTACTTCTTTGTCGTCATTCGTAACAAGTCTTCTTGTCTTCTTTCGCGGCAGCTTCTTTGTTGGACGTTTACAAACCACTAATAGTTTGAAAGTTTTATAGAAAATAATACAAATCGATATTCACATTCTGCACAATGGGTGCAGAATCCGCACAATGGGTGCAGAATAATAATTTGGTATGGCACAGTAGTCAATGGTCACGAAATATCACAAATCTAAATATGACTAGAATATATATGAATCGATATTCGCAAGGTGCACAATGGGTGCAGAATAATGCTTTGGTATGGTACAGTAGCAATGATCACGAAATATCACAATTATCACATATGACTAGAATTATAATTCAATATGCTCGCTCTGCTAATATTCAATATGCATATATTCAATATGCTTCTTTGAAAAAATGGGTCCGGATAACGGAAAAGTACCAAAAATTCTACTATATTCGTTCAAACTAGTCTTAGCGGGATCCTATCATCTCATTTGTAAAAGAAAAATAGAGAACAAAGAAGATGATCAAAAAATATGAAACAACAGAAAAAGAAAAAGTGCAATGTATACAGAAAAATGTATCAACTCTACCTTTTTGTATGCTGTCACCGACCCTAGAGCACTAGGCCGTCCCTTCGCACCTCAAAAGATACGCCACCGCACCTCAAAAACATACCCTCGTCCACCTCGTAATTATCATTGCTCTGCAGGCGACTTCGCACCTCAAACTGCGAGTTATATGTTGTAAATAAAGACAAGAGAGTCGACGAAAGCACATGAGTAAAGAAAAAATAAATAGACAGAGATGGAGTTTCATTAACACTGGCACAAATCAAAAAAAAACTTTCCAACATAGCCGTCAAAACCGGTGCGACGTACGTAAACATCATATCATACCCCCCCCCCCCCCCTTATATCGATATCAGCGCCCCGCGCAATTAACACCTCCGAAAAGGCGCGAAAGGCACCACACAAAAGTTCAGGGTACACAGTACCATTAAACGATATAAATATGCGCTCTTTCAACGGCTAGTTATCCTCCGCTCCGGCCACCTCCACCGCCACCGCCGTTCACCACCGCCTCAGGCCACCGCTCCGCAACCGTCGCCGCCACACACACAAGGCCACGTGATATAAACCGCGACCACCATCCAGCGATGTCGCTCACAGCGTAGCTGCAGGAGGCTTTAGAAGACCTCGACCGGTACGACGACACTCATCTCGCACCCAAGCTGAACGCGCTGGAGCTCCTGTGCAGGAAGATCGCGGAGCAGAACAGCAAGATCCTGGAGCTGAACGCGCGGATCCTGGACCAGAACCAGAAGATACTCGAGCGCACCTCCCCCAAATCGAACTGCGTATTTTGCAGTGTGGGGGAGAACCGGGACAACCACTTCTCGGGTAGGTGCCTTCGTTTCAGGGACCCAATCGCCAAGGCAGCTCAAGCCTCGAAGCTGGGACTCTGCCTCTTTGCTTCAAAGCAGTGCACGGTGTGGGGTCAAGTGCGAGAATCGTGGCCTCGGCCACAATTTCCTCCTTTGCTCCAGCCGGCGACCCTCACATCCGCCACCAAAACGCCCACGCCACTGAAGCCCGCCGTCCAACGCCAGCCGCAGCCGCCCTCAAACTCCAGCCGTAGCCGCCGTCCAACGCCACCCGCCATCGTCGCCATCCACCCCAAGCTGTCAGCCCAGCCCTAGCCGTCTCCACGTCGCCAGCCGTAGCCGCCGTCCAACGCTAGCCGAGCTCCAGCCACCTCCATCCCGACTGTTCGAGGACGCAACAAAAATTGATATGGTATTTATATTGTCTTTGTATTTTGTTCGCTATATTCTTTTTGTCGCCCTCTCGGCGGGAGTATCATCGTCCCGATGATACCTCTACCCCCGCCGCGACCCCAGGTCACGTCTGAATAGGCGTGGCCGAAGACATGCACCCTATTACCACTCGCACACTTGACCAAGCTCTTGTATACACGCTCTTGCTACTCGCTGTAATCTTGTTAATAAACCTGAACCACCGTCTTTTCTACTTGTATTTGCGTTACGGGCAAAACCGCCCAAGAGTCTCTAGTACCCGCAATAGTGGTGATGCCTCTCACGCCTGCACGCCTGGCTTCCTAGCACATGACCCGCGGGCGAGTATGTTCTAGCCGGCGGCCCGCGCGCCTGTAATTCTCACCTGCAATGAACGCATTGCATACCCGCATGAGGTACGTGCAGTGATCTAGCCGTTTCTTTGCTTTATGGACTCATCGGGTCTCGGATATGGGTAAAGGCCAGCAGGAACGACTCTCTGCACAAGAGTTGATCCCAAAAAGAATCCGGATTGGGTGCCGACATGATTCTTTGACTTAGGCCTGAACTTGGCTAGCCCACTGAAAAATTCGGTAGTACAAAACCTAACGGAAAACGGAGAGGAGCAGGGACGCAGCCACTCAACGGTCGAGCAGCAGCGGCGCGCCAGCCATTGTCTCACCATCCGCGGACTGGGTGTTGCGCCACCACCGTTTCTCTCCTGCGCGCTGCACGCTCCCACTGTCTGAGAAGGCTCTGAGCAGGCGAGAGGCGTTTGCGAATTGCGCTCATCCGCTAGTTTCATGCGGTTCATGCGCAACATTGTCAGAAGTACCTATATCCTTCTTCTAATCGGCTTCTTCTTTCATCCTTTCTTCTCTTCTTCTCCTCTTCGTCCTCCATCTGCATTCGTTTCCAGCTTCTTCATCCATCCGTACCGGTTGACTCTGCCATCCTTGCCTCTGCCATCCTTGAGTGCTCCGGCGTGTGTCCGTTGCAGCATAGGAATCACCAGCAGAAGCATGGCTTTATATAGGGTATTGTTTTCGTACAAATATTTTTCACTCCAATATCAGAAGACTGTACACGAGTAACTTTTTAAGGATGATGTAGGAAATGGGTTAGTCATATCACTTCCCACCCTGTGCTGCACTAAGGTACATATGTCTAACGGATTCATGATCACTTATCTTCTTGTTTCGATATCACTTTCTATCAATAATTTCTTCTGTAGTTGAAGACTACTCTAATACAGTAACGATGATATCGCAAAATGCAAACTATATTCGGAATCTCCATGAAAGATCACCCCAGGTACATAAGAAACTAAGGGAAAAAGCGATTTTGCACCTTTTCGAGAAAACTTTATTTTTCTAGTGTGAAACGATAGAAGGAATTGTTACGTTTATCTTGATAGAATAGCCGATAAGATGAGCCGGAAATAAGGTGCTCCGAGCAAGACTGGACTATTGCGAGTTTGCATTGGAGCACATTATTTTTCGGCCGATGGACGTTGCCTAATACTGTACGTCCCGCGATGGTGCAACCGCAGAACGCCCATTTTCTTTACGCATTAGGAATGATTGTTTCATTTTGAGTTTCGCTTCTCATTGCTTTTCAGTTTCTTTACGTGCAGCAAATAAGATGCAGAGCTTGAAAGGAAAAGCAGTTTTGTTAATTTTTTTTATCTCAACGCTTTGTGTTACAAAAGTTACTAGGAGCACGTCCTTTTTCATTGTTTTTTCTCACACGTACCCTCTTTAGATGTCATCTCCGGATATTGATAATCTCATAAAATCTCTGACTCCATCAAGAGCGACCCCACAATCGGTTTACAAGCGGACATTGTCGTTCATCGACAACATTAACAGAAAGCCGCCGCCTGTTCAAATGGCTGTTGGAGGAGGAGCAGGATTGTAGGTTTTACGAAGTCATTTCTGTTTTTTTAATCTATTCATGTCTACGAGGCAATTCTATAGATTTGATTGTGTTTTTTTATCGCATCTAGATATGCTAGACTGTTGCATTTGTAGTATTTTGTGTTTTGGAGTCCATTTGTATGCAAGAGCATTTCGACTTACTTTTTAACTCAGTTTGAACGAGTAAAAGAAAAGTTTCCTCCCAAAAAATGAAAAGAAAAGTTCTCATTCCCAAATTCCCATTTGAAGTGCACACAGGATAGCTTAAGTTTACAACCAATCCTGCGTTGGAATATTACTTTGAAAAGATATGTTAAGTTAAATTTAAGAACTCCGCATCGTCAGCCACTTCAGCTTGCGTCGAAATTATACGAGAGCGCGGAATGGTGTATCGAGATTATACTCGACCTTGTGGCATTTCGATGCGAAAATGTGAGATTTCACCACTGAACAATTTAGATCAAAACTGTTTTTGTATCTTTCATGCATAGTTGGGCAAATAAATTAATGAAGAAGTGTGCCTTTAAGTCATCTTGTTTTGAAATTGCATAATAGACATCCTTGGGATTGTGAAGAATGCCTATTTCAAACGACGTGCTGCATTTATGATTGGCAAACAAGCTGAACAATGACAATTTATGCACAGTAACACATCTTCAGATATAGAAATATGATATTATTACTAAACAAGCCAAGAAAAAATCTAGATTGACTCTGCCAGTTCTATACCGCATACTCAGACAACTGCATCGGGAAATTCGCGGGTGCTCCGGTATAAACCGATATTGGACCCGGTAAGTGACCGCAGCGCATCCTGTAAGCGTCCGATAGTTGATCCGGTTAGCATGCTTGTGTGGCCTAGAAAGAGTGAAAAAATTTTGGCCTGTCTTTCATGACAACGAGTAAGTACCCTAATTTTACGCCTACAAGGCGCGGGGTGGTCCTGGCTTTCATCGACCAGCCCGAACACGGCAAAGGACTTCGCAACCAAAGGAACCCCATACCGTGCTGCGTTTTGCCTGACGAACCGCGCGGCATAAGGATCGCTTCTTAAAACACGTTGGGGCGGCTGAGCAGCTCGATGAAAGCTAGGACCACCCCGCGCCTTCTACGCGTGAAATTAGGGTACTTGAGCTACTTGTAGCTCATCTGTCGACATCAACGAATGTCGTCGATAACACTCAACCGATTGCTAGAGTTTGTTTCATGACCATATAAACTCAACTGTCACACAACCCAACCCGAGAAGCGTCAACCACCCGCAAACACTCAGGGTAGCCTCATCGCTGCGGCGTACCTCACGCGGGTTGCGCCTTAAGCTACAGCGTGCAAGAAGTGCGGCCTTCGATAAGGCCCGCGGCACGCCTAGTGGGGTGATTGGGCCGCGACTTTACCGATAAGCTCTATCCAATTTTAACTTTGGCCGACAGTGCACGAAACTACACAAGTGCGAGAGCTTTCGAATAGAGAAGATAGATGAAGAAGTGAAACTATGAAAAAAAACAACAAGTTTTTCTTTTTGTTCGGGGCGTGCTTCAACTTTTTGAAAGCTAGAATAAAGATTGATTTTGATTCTGTTATGTTTGAAAAATTCTGAATTCAAATTATAGATTAATTTATTCAAATTATTCAACCCCCCCCCCCCCCCAGAATACATATATGTATTCTTTGAGGAAATGGGTTTGTGTTAGATTAAAAAGTTGAAACGCGGTGAAGCCCTAAGCCCTGAGCCCTCCATAGCCCTCGTGTGTGCGGTTCATTCTGATAAGCATGCTTGAAGTAAGCGAAAAATACAACACTGCTCATAATTTCTGCAAGAAAAACGTGATGTTTTCCTGATTTAACACGTTCACGACAAGGCCGAATTTTCGATGACTGCCACTCCAAACTAGAGCATATTTCGCAATGTTGAGTTTGCGTAATAGTTTCTGGCCTCTGATGGGCCCTACTCCAAGTCCGTAGGACCTATCATCAAAAAGAATCTGAAGTAATAATTTTTGGGGAGTAGCACAAGAGACGTATACAGAAGTCTATTCAGTCTTGCCAAAACGTATAATCGCAAAATAGCATCATTAGAAAGCTCAGAAAGCATACGACCTACTGGTGGCCGTATTGTCGTGAATGTGTTAAGTGACATCACTTTATTGTGGCTCGCTTCAGAAATTTGAAAAGGGACACCAATCGGCTCAGCTTGGCACGCCAACTTCTGCTATACAATGCTGCCTGCTTGATCACAGTAGGCACAGTTGATTAATAGAATTCGCAAAGCCTTGCAGATTTTTGCACGATAGATTGTTAGTGTGCTAAAATACTGCATATTGATAATCACCGTGAGCAAAGACTCCATTCATTCCTGGAATCTGGATACCTGCCGTGCACCGTACTCCAGCCTCTATGTATAAAAAGATTACCTCTTCGAGCGGAATCAAATGGTACACTATTGGATTCAGAATTCTTCCACACCGATGAGGGCACGCTACGAAGTTATGAGCGTTTCAGTGTTCAAATTCGCGTAACTCTAATTGAGCATGGAAAAGTCTACAAAAACGCGAAAGTGGGTGATTGATTTTGTATCAAGTACATCCAATAGATGAAGAAACACAGCCATTGAAATTCTGCATAGGTTTTGTAGAGTTTTCGCTAGCTTTTTGCTACTTAAAGCTGAACAAATTGGAATATTCAAACGCTCATTACTTCTCTCAGAAAGTTGTTACACAAGGAATGCATATTTGAAAGCAACGTTTGAAGATACATAATCATTTCACACAACTCGTCATCGATCGCCAACTTGAGTTGGTTTCCTTCCTTTGTAAGGACGAAAAAAACTTATATGTTTTGGAATGTCGCTATATATCAAGGACAAAGTGATACAATATCACGGTCTTAGACAAAGAACCGCTCATCTTAGCTGTGGCCTAATTTTAACGGACAAATACTTATGAATTAAAGATGATTATAGTTGTTCACTGATTTAAATAGGCAGATATGAGAGTTTCTGTCAGCGCTGTCAACTTTCCATTACGTTTGCGTATAGCGCACAAAATTGTGCAGATTATCTAACCCAACAGTGCTTAGCATGTTGCTGATGAGAACAAGTGATGTATTGGAGTCATGAAACTTGCGATGAACCACAAGTCGCAAGTCGGGTTTACCGAAAAATTCAATCTATCAAAAACTCATTTGTTCTCATCAGCAACATGCTAAACACTGTTGTGTTAGATAATCTGCAAAACTTTGGAAGTTTTTCGTCAACTTCGGAGAAAGAAAAGTGACTTTAAAGAATAGCACAGGGATCACCAGAGATCATAGAAAAGCTGGAAAATGCGGTTCGTACAGCTTCTCACTCCTGTTCAACATGTTCATAGTGAAGGAAGTAGGAATAGTCGCGGACAGGTGGCCAGCGTGAAATCCAGATATCTGGAGCTTCAGAATAAGAAGCTTCCTTTTAGGATGCGATCCCCTCCCCAGCGGGTTTAATGCATGCGGCCCCAAATTTCAGGAATTTCTTGATCAGAAAATACATATGAATATCACATAGTAAATCATCTAGTCCTTCTCCCTTCGTCCATCACCACGATCCACCGATAGGGAAGTGATGATGTCTGCAACAGATGTGTATGTTCTCCGCAAGACTGTACCTACTTGTGGTCAGAGTCACTTTTTGAATGCGAACACTTGCGCACAAATGTTTACCAAATTGCCAAAAGGATATTGATGAAAAAGTTTGGTTAAGATCCTCTGTCCTGTAACACATAGCTACCCTTTGAATTCAACGGGATTGGCGGCTGGAAGGCAGGGCTTCGAGGCCTATTCAAGGCTTGAGAATGACCAGAGAGCACGCTCGCGGGAGAAACCTTTTTGTTTAGAGCACTGCATTTTCAAAATCAACAAAACTATTGAGTCACATTTTTTCAAACAAAATCGCAACAGAATAAGAAATCCGCTCAAAGCATTCAGCTCCACACAAACAATTGTTTGCTAAGCAGTGTTCACCTGATGGTGTCTGAAATAATGAGTTCAGGTGACAAGTAAGCAGGGCCGAAGAGGCACCGTAACGTTGAACAGCGTCCCGGCAAAAAGATGAGTATTGGGTTTTTGTGCCGTTGTTAAAGTAGACCCCTCACCTAAGCGACGACTGAAGTTCAGAGCGAAAAAGGGTGTCTACCAAGCCTGAAATCTGCAGAGTAGCCCGGATCTTACGCTAGGCTCGATGGCCGCCCGCACAGCTTTTGAACTGTAAGGCTAGAGCACGCATTGGCACACCGTCATGAGCGCAGGGTCCCGCAACGACTCTGCTTCTCTACCTCGCATGCACCTCGTACTCGCAACCTACCGTAAGATCAGGGCACTTTCGGAGCAAATTTCAGGCTTGGTGTACCCCCTTTTTCGCTCCGAACTTCAGTCACCGCTTGGGTAGTGGTTCTATCTTAAATCGCCACAAAAACCCTGCAACCATTTTTTTGCCAGGACGCTGCCTTTAACTTAGGCCGTCACAGCTAACCTAGCATGACGGAGGTTTACGATGGGCCCATATCAAGCACCCTTTTTCTGCGTATCGGTTCAGTCTGATAATACCTATATGCGACTATTGTAGTTGTGAATATTCAACAAACTGTTGTATTTACTGCATCAGGCAATTTGTCATACCAATGCAAACCACTGCATCACGCTCGTTGCCAGAGGAGCACCATCTTCACCATCCTAGCAATCTGGTTTGTTCTTCTCGACAAAGTGACATTATGATTCAATAGGTGGCAACGGTTTTACGTTGTTCGGGTTATCTAATAGAAACTGCCGTTAGGATGTGGTGATTTAGTTTTCTTTGTTCTATACATTCGCTGAAATCTTAGTATAAAGGTAATAGCTTACGAGAGGAAACCAAGAGACCCATTTCAGCTTCTGTGACAGCTTCGAGCGCTTTCTTTTTGTTCGTTTGTGAGCAAAAAATGAGACTTGTTGTTTGGCAAGTAAGTGTTCTTTCATTCTAATTACTTTCGTGGTATTTCTGCTAGGTTGACTTCAAATTCAGCATTACTTTGAATGGAAATGAACCTGATTTGAGTTCTCATGCAATTTGTTTGATTGATAATTTAGCATTTGTTTCTAGATGGCAGGAGCTTATGTGACGATACTCCAACTAATCCTTCCTGCCACATGTTGGTTGCAAAAGAAACTATTTGATAATGAACACAATGTTGTGTGCACAGGTGAGCAACGAACGCAAAGCGTAATGATTGCGGACTTTGCTTCAAGATTGATTAAAAAGCGCTAGCAAATTAACTTGATCTCCAAATCTACACACAGGAACACCAAAAAGTGTACATTCCAGTAAGCCACTGAGAATAACAACAACCTTATCAATAGTAGTAAAGGCAGAACATAAGTTTATTAAAGGTGAGCATTAATGACGGCGTGATAAAAAAAAGACACTGTAAATATGTACAACCCCTCTAGAAAGAAGTAAAATCAATAAATTTTAGTACACGTTGCTTATCTAGCTCTTTAGAGGCGTAAAATTCAAAGCTGTGCTGATCATATTAGGTTGTGCAATAAGTTCGTTCACTTTTTTCCCGTTTCTTATCAAAATTTTGCGCTTTATCTAATGTGTGTACGATTTTCAAAGCTCTGAGCTGTCCTACTAATTAATTTACATGCGTTTCACCAACTACGGATATTCGAAAGCTCCATATGGAAAATATCGAGAAAAAAAACATTCTTGAAATCTTCTCCCTCTTGAAATTTTCCCGTTCTTCACTAATAAAATTTATTCAACACTTGACAACAAATAAAGCAACAGACTAGCCACAGAAGCTGTCAAGCTGTCAATGTTTTTGCTTGTTTCTTGCCTTCTACCGAATCCTACTTCTACAAAAGTCGCCAAGCAAGATTTTATTGTAACGACGATCGTAGCCTTGGTACCTGAAATGTGTGACCCCGAATTTTGAATTTTCGCGTAAGTATCTCATAAATTCAATGATTTTGTAGCTGTATAGCATTCCTTCTGCCTAATTCCAAATTACCCAGACTGTATACATACGCGGACATTGAAGGGGAGGCGGAAAGACTTCTCTCCCGGGACCCCCAATTACGACCCCCCCCCCTGATGGAACCCATCCGTACGACCCCCGCCCATCTACCCTCCCTCCCCCCCCCCATCTACCCCCCCCCCATACCACCTCTGCCCACATTCCTCGCGGTAACCTGCATAAGCAAATGTCAATCTCAAAAAACACCTGTGTGAGAATTTCAGTGAGGTTTCGGAAGCAGAATTTCTAGGCCAATGGGTGCGCCCAGCATTTGTAGCACACATACGCACCTTCAATAGTGTTTAAAATTCTGCAAGTTTTTTTTTTGAATTTTCAGGCATACTTCTGGCCAGCAAATTCGGCTCCTGTATGCGACACAAATTTTTGCACGGAGAAAAAAAATTGCATTCTTGAACTACAAAAGATGTTTTCGACTAAGAAGCTTAATTTCTACCTCTTGCACAGTTTTTCCTGCAAAAAAACCGCTTTAGCGCCATCCAGAACGATGTCAAGAACCCGCAAGAATGCGTAAGCATGGTAGTTTGAAAATTCGTAACTAAGGCCAGGAAAGGACTGAGAGGCTACATTAAACAGGTTCTGTAGTATGGTGCCCAAATTATTCACAGAAAAAGTTTCAGCCCTTGAGGAGCAGTGAGCTCAAAAAAATCTTGATCAGGCTCTCGCAAATTTAGATGCGATCCTAAAAAGCAAAAACTTTTGAGCTTAAAATTTTGTAACTTACCAGAGAAGTTATAAAACCGCCTGAAATTCCCATGATAAAAACTAGAGGGATGGCCTCGTATTACAGCAAGTTTGCAGCTAAGAAGCTTCAATAGCTTCGGAGAAACTTAGATCAGGCGTAGATACGACCCCCTTTTCCATTTTCTGCTACCATACATAAAATCATAAGAAAATCCACAGTTTATAAAATTTCGCACAGCAGTAGCAGGGCTTATCTAAAGTACAGATAAATCATATGAACCCGTGAAAAACATTACAAAAAGATTTAGAAATTCATGATGGTCACAGCTGGTAAAGATATTCGCTTTTGTCGAGTGTGTGAGACTTCAGGAAGGCTTCAGAAGCAAGATTTTTAGAGCAATTGGTTCATTTATCATTGTTATCAAATCATACATCCTTAAAAAGTGTTTTGAGCTCTTGTATGTTTTTTTTTGAGAATTTCTACAGATTTTTTTATCTTTTTCATTCTGATTTCCACTTTTTTATAGATCCCCCCCCCCACCTTAGGTACCCTCTTTACGATCCCCCCCCCCCCGTTGCGACAATCGCATCACAAGCTTGACCCTTGACCTTGCAGCCTCTGATATTCTTTCCATTAGAGCCACATATTTTTCGAGCTGTTCCGGAGGCATTCTGACCCATTTGAAAGGCTATATAAGACATGTAGGTGCCGAAGGTGGTTTTTAAATTCTTGGCTTCCCAAACGCAATGCTTCAACATTTCTTTGAAGCTGAAAATCAAGAAGCTTACGCAATGCTCTGAGCTTAACGAGCTCTTCCTAAAACAGGATCGAGACATATCAACACTTATTACAGTCAATAACAATTAATTCTGACAATTGTCCTGAAATGCTGAATTCAAGAGAACATCGTATGTGTTTTTGGAGTTCTTTCCAAAAGATGGTTTTCAAATGGTTATCAAATTTGAACATTCAGGCGTTTACTTTTTTTAGAAATCCGTTGAGCATGAACGGAAGGCAACTTTGATAGCTCAATGTGAAGCATTCAGAAATAGAATTTCTAATCCGATCGCCCGTGTAACTTAGGTTTTTAGCTTCACTGAACAAAGTGAGTTATAAGTCACAGCAGATGATGAATATCGTCAAGCTAATTCTTCAGCAAAATGGCTTTGTCACAAACTCATTAACATTGCAGAAGAATTCAAAAAGTCTGGTAATATTTATATACAGGATTCTGATCTCTCCTCTCATTAAACGAACCTCGCCAATCTTTAAAACATTTGTATGGTGTCACCAGGTTTTGATGATCATCAGAAAGGCCAGTTACTAATCTGGCATAATTTTTGAACTAGAGATTGCGCTAGATGCCATGCCGATGGAGTTAACAAGGCCAATGTAACATTTTGTCAGCAATTTTACAGCACTTTCAAAATTACCTTAAAGCTGCAAGTTTAATTTGAAGCCAGCTCTACAACGAGATATCTGAAGGACTGGAAGTTTTTGAGACAAAATGCTACTAACTGTAAGGATCAAAGAGCGCAAGTGTTTGAAAGATCTTACTTATCCTCTCTGCATATTTTGGAGCCATTGGTTGCACATATTCCCCTCGCTGAATGCTATGGTACACCGGCGGGACAAGATGCATGTGTGAGTTAAAATATTGACCTCTATAATGTTTCAATTTTAGAGTTGATTGCTGCACTCTCCCAAGGAGAATTAGGTGAATCGAGTTCGGTGACCAGAAGGGCATGTGATGCAGGATTGATAGAAACTTACAGCAAATCTCAGGAAATACGCTGCTTCAAATACAAACGGGATTTTGTCGGAAAATTTCTTTCGGAACCTACAAGACAAAGGGCACTTCAAGACCTTTGTGGTGATGATTACGAAGAGAACTTGACTAAAAGGTTGGCTGAAAATATAAATGCACTCACATTTTCTTTAAACTCATATCAAACGTAAATTTGACTTTGACTGGAGTTTGTCCATGCAGATGCGATGATATAAGCGTCAAGTTACTCAGTAAGTCGGAAACATTTGGAAATTGTCCTCACTACAATGACAAGATACTTCAATTCAGAATAATGAATATTTGTTATAAAACTGCTGAAATTCAGCCTAAAACACTCTCAACAACGAAGCCAAAATCGACTGCGTCTACTACTGTGATTCGTAACACCTCAACAGTAAGCAAAACGAGGGGAGATCGAGAAGCTAGCGCATTGCGATCTTTTAACAGCGTTATGCATACGTCGTCAAAAACGACCACTTCCCCACAATGCACGCAGTTCATTGAGTCAGCCTCCTCTTCGAGTCAGCAAAGCAAAAGTTCTGTGAGACAGACCGACTAGTCCAACTACCGCTAAAAGCGAAGCGATATTCAGAACAGAAAAATTTCCATTCATATCAGCATCCGTGATCGCTGCGGGAGATCCGACAGGGGCATATGATGAAGCTGAAGCTTCTACGGACACGATATCGACCCAAAATTTCAAGAGGGGTTTAGCGCCAGACTACGATGAATTAAAATCGTCAGAAAAGAGTTCTTTCGATGAGAACGGTAAGATATCAACCAATGCTACACACTATTCAATCATTGATACAAGTGTTTCTACGCAGAGAAAGACTCCAACAAATTCTGTTACCGCGGGAACCCAGACGACACAGAAGAATATAAGTTCTGGTACCGCGAAAATCCAGACGACACCGAAGAAGACAAGTTCTGGTTCCGCGAAAATCCAGACGACATCGAAGAAGACAAGTTCTGGTACCGCGAAAATCCAGACGACATCGAAGAAGACAAGTTCTGGTACCGCGAAAATCCAGACGACATCGAAGAAGACAAGTTCTGGTACCGCGAAAATCCAGACGACATCGAAGAAGACAAGTTCTGGTATCGCAAAAATCCAGACGACATCGAGAAGAACAATGTCCAAAACGACCACCTCACTGAAAAACAAACAAATGCACGTCACTTCTACCACTTCAATGGGAATGGGAATTTTTCTGTTCTGAATATCGCTTCGCTTTTAGCGGTAGTTGGACTAGTCGGTCTCACAGAACTATTGCTTTGCTGACTCGAAAAGGAGGCTGACTCAATGAACTGCGTGCATTGTGGGGAAGTGGTCGTTTTTGACGCCGTATGCGTAACGCTGTTAAAAGATCGCAATGCGATAGCTTCTCGATCTCCCCTCGTTTTGCTTAATGTTGTGGTGTTACGAATCACAGTAGTAGACACAGTCGATTTTGGCTTCGTTGTTGAGAGTGTTTTAGGCTGAATTTCAGCAGTTTTATAACAAATATTCATTATTCTGAATTGAAGTATCTTGTCATTGTAGTGAGGACAATTTCCAAATGTTTCCGACTTACTGAGTAACTTGACGCTTATATCATCGCATCTGCATGGACAAACTCCAGTCAAAGTCAAATTTACGTTTGATATGAGTTTAAAGAAAATGTGAGTGCATTTATATTTTCAGCCAACCTTTTAGTCAAGTTCTCTTCGTAATCATCACCACAAAGGTCTTGAAGTGCCCTTTGTCTTGTAGGTTCCGAAAGAAATTTTCCGACAAAATCCCGTTTGTATTTGAAGCAGCGTATTTCCTGAGATTTGCTGTAAGTCTCTATCAATCCTGCATCACATGCCCTTCTGGTCACCGAACTCGATTCACCTAATTCTCCTTGGGAGAGTGCAGCAATCAACTCTAAAATTGAAACATTATAGTACTCTGCGTTGATACCACTGCTT